>SDVV010031377.1:0-11556 GCA_016164225.1 Gammarus roeselii
TATGAAGTAGCGGTAATAAAATCACTTATTTAGTTCACTTTCCCGTCTCCCTACACAGAGTTCTGCTGATAGATCAGGTGCGACATCACTTGTTGGCCTTGCTTCCTCCATGTTAACACAGCCTCACCAACGCTGCTCAAACTATTGCTGAACACGTAGGAAACGACCTTATGTAATAGCACCTTTTGGATTTCCTTCTTATTAAATCTCTTATTTATGTATAGTAAGTTGGGGTAATAAATGAATGAAAATCTTGACTTTGCTCTGCAGCAGTCGGTGATTATCCAAACACAAGAATCTATATTGTTGATTGTGGGTCTCTTATAGGTGCTCCAGATGGCCCAGATTGCACAATTTGGCAGGCAGCGCACGCAAACATTGATAAGAAATATGTGTAGCGCACGTGAAATCTTGAGATGAAACGCACGTGAAGACACCTTTCAAAATATCGCACGCGGAGACAGTACATCGCACGTAAACACCTTTTCAAAAATAATTGTTGTGCTAAAATTTCATGCACGCATTTTCCTCCATAACATATTAATTCAAACTGACACCGAGATTCCTAACCACTGCGCATAACCATCATTGAAGAACTACTAATCTCTGTGACCGAACAGTCCGGATCGTCATCGGTTACTGAGAGAAACGAACGATAACCAATATCACATTTTTTTGGCGGGAGAAAAAAAAATTGATGATTCACAATACAACTGGCAATATCAGTCAAGTCAAAGTGCATCAGCGTTTGGTATGAATGCAACAATAGCTAAACTGTAATATTGAATTACGCCCTGCATGGTTCGAACGAAAATTTAACATTACTGCATTTTGAATATAGATGGAAACGAACATCGACGTCATACACGTTATGTAAACAAGTTTGCTGCAACATTCATGGAAAAGACAGCGGAGTGGAAGTAAAAAATTAAGCATTGATAATAATTGCAATTTTTAATAAGAACTGACAGGTATTGATCATTATAATTTATAACTACCATAAGAAAGTGTATCATCTAAATGTTACATTCTGTTTAGTATGACGCCTGGTTGGTGAAAGACGCTTACGTCTATGTGCGGTCATCTTAAACTCTACACCAGCGTGTCTTAACCTTTTTGGTGGTACCGAACCCTGCAAGTTCCATACATGCATTCATCGAACCCTTCATCTTGATACCACAATCATATACTATTCATTTAATACAAAACTCTCAATGTAGAGATCACCCCGTCGAACCCCAGAAAACGACTCACCGAACCCCTGGGGTTCGATCGAACCCAGGTTAAGAACCACTGCTCTACACACATGTAATTTTGCAGTCTATTTTGCGACGCTCGCAGCCTCGCACCTCTAGATCTCTATTCTGTATATATTTGTCAGTGTCTCTGACAGTGGCGCACGTAACTCGGCAAACATACTGCTGGGAGTGCACGCAAAGGTCTAGATATGCCAATCTCAGCTTCTGAGGCGCATGGCTGGTTTGGTTTTTAATATTCGGCGATGAAAACGCACGTAATGTTCGCAACCCCGTGCCCAATTGTGCAATCTGGCAGATGGCATGTAGCTAAGATTTCTTTCTAAAAGCTGTATATTTTGCTAGGTATTAAAAAAAATGCTCTTAGGATTTACCCTGCATTGTTTTTTTTTAGAATACTTGAGGGTGAAAATAAAGAGGCTGTAATTATATATATTCATTAGTTAAACTAAGCCTTGCTAGGTGAGAATTCTTTCATTACAATCTCATTTACTTACTTAGCACAGGAAAACCATCAAAAAATGTTTTCAAATTACATTCATAAGTTAAAATTATCGAAGAAATATTTCACTCCCCAATTTTCAGATGATTTTTTTTCAATGTTGCCTGTGATCTTAATAGTTGCTGCTATGTGATGATTATTAAGCTTGATAGATGCATGAGATGTTACTGAATAAGAATTTAACTAGTAGAAGGATTCATGAGGTGATTTTTCTTATTCATTATTCCTATTCATTATAGTTTTCTTATTCATTATTTACCCCATTCCAGTACAAAATTTACCTCCAATTAATAGTCTTGTAACTTCCATAATATTCATACTAGAAGCTTCTGTCTATGAGGCATTCAGTATTTACCCTCCAGGATTTATATGCTATACATAGGCCATCCTAAAATTACCCTCAACTTGAGCAAACTGAAGTTTTGTGATACTTTTTTAAAGATTACTAAATCTTTTTTGGGTCTATTTCCTTAATTTTCTTCACATGCTTCCATCTTTTGCCTGAAAAAATACAAAAATACTACATTGTGTGCTCTACTTAGCCATGGCTTTAAATCTTCAAAATCAGAATTAAGGCACCCCTGGGGGTATTCATTCTATACCCTCAAACCTCATTTCCATTTTTTACCTCAACTTAACTATATTTGATTATTAAAAAAATACCAACTTTATAACCAAAGATTTATTAGTTCATGGAGCTACTTTAAAAGAATTTAAATTGCTAGCATCATCTAAGATAATGCCAGGTTATTGGAACATATGTTCTTTCTTTGAGAAATAAAAGGATATAGAAAAGCATCATTGTTATAGTAATGTCCCATTCCCATTTTTGTCTCTGTTCAATACAATCTTTGATAATTTGATAGAAAATTACCAACATTTCATTATTTGCTCCTATGCTGCTTGAGTTCCATTTACATAGGAATATTTAGTTGTGGATTGCGCAATTTATAACCGATGATGTTTCCTTTGCAAATATTAGGCGTAATACTAGAAGTAGACATACCTGTACAATACATAAGAGAGTTTGTGATGCTCCATCCTTTGAATTAGCAGTGATTTACGACCCAAGCTGTTCAAGTGGAGAGTTCCTGGAACCTGCCAAACCAACACCAACTCTGCGCACATCAACCCAGGTTATGACCACTGGGACCAGGCTCACCTGAGCTATAGAATAAAACCGGACACCTCAGGCATTTTGCTCTCTAGCTGGCACTCATTACAGGCTTTTTCACCCCTGGGTATCTGTCAGGCTGTGCCGCAGCACTCTTACAGGCTTTTCTGCCTAAAAATAGCTACCCATCTCCTGGGTGTCCTCTGGGTTCAATTCAGAGTCTGGCAAATGCAGAGCAGTGCTGGGGAACAGGTTTCCCACTTCCAGGCCACATCACAGACATGGGCAGCACCCACCAAGGACCTTGGATAGTGGAGGATTCACTTTGGCGCTCTCTCACCCTTTACAGCGACTGGAGATGGTTCCTGATCAGCTAGGCTGACTCAGAAGTGGGTTACATGCCAAGGATACTGAAGATGAACCTGCAGACAACGGGCCATAAGTTGGCCAATAGATGAATACCTGAACATCCCCAGACCCCCAGGGCGCTCCACCCCATCTCCAGTCAAGGGCAGGAGTACACAAGCAAGACACGCTCACAATCCTGGGTGTCCTCTGGCTTCTATTTGGGATCTGACAAATGCAGAGCAGTGCCAGAATACAGGTCTCCCACTTCCAGGCCACATCACAGAAATGGGCGGCACCCGCCCTAGGATCTTGAATAGTGGAGGATTCACCTTGGCGCTCTCTCACATTTTACACCGACTGGAGACGGTTTCTGATCAGCTAGGCTGACTCAGAAGGGCCATGAGTTGGCCATTAGATAGATATCTGAACATCCCCAGGCCCCCCACGCGCCCCACACCATCTCCAGTCAGATGGGAACACACAAGGGAGTCATGCTCACACTTGCACAGTTGGTGATCCCTTAAATAATGATGATGATAATAGTAATAAAATCTTAATTGAAACCCATCAAAGGCATAGTTACAGAGAACAAAATACAATAGGCTATGAGTTATGTAATCTTAATTGTACCTAAAACAAGCAGGAAAACCACATAGAGAGGTGAACGTTAGTTTTGAAGGGTTTGCACACAATGTTCTGAGTCTTGAAGGTATGACTGAGGATTTTGAACAAATGTCTTACGTCCTTCCGCCTTACAGTCAATGCACAAGAGAAGTGCGTATGCATTGGAACTTCTTGTGAGTCAGGTCTTTTTGCGGAGCAGCTAATCAATGTAAACAAACTTCTTGGTTAATATTTTCATGGATTATGCCAGGAACCAATTGTCATTATGTAATACGGCATTGTCTGAGCCTCATTTTTTTTTGTCATATTTTAGGGGAACTAAACAAGCCTCAGACTGTTATTAAAGCGTTCGTTGCTCAAAAGTTGCTTCAGATCAATCTATAAAAGTTGTTCTCACATCAATCCATTGAACAAGGAAAGGGTGGAAGTGAACAAGCCTCGTGTGGTTTTAGTCCAAAGACTCACAGATTTGACCGTTGTGTGCATTAGGTGTACAGTAACTGTCCAGGATAAACGGTTGAGCATCACGATCGACCACAAATTCTTCATTCTAGAAGAGGAGAATAAGAGTGAGCCATTGTTAAGCAGAGGCGTTTCGCCTCATGCTTCTAGGTTCACGTTTGTAATCCCAACCCTTCATAATCGTGTTGCCTTATGCTTTGCTCCGTTGAATTTGATAAGGGGACACACAGATCTTACGCCTAACCAACTCGTTGTTGTGGGAATCCTTGGGGTAGAACCAGCCTTTAGGGAAAAATGTAATAAACGTTCAACTATATGCTGTTCACCCCAGAACAAACAGCAACATATGGCAGGATCATATAGTGGTTGTTGAAATTAGTACACTGCGTTGTGTTCTGTAGGGTTAGTTATTGTGGAGTTGACTGTTGAGGAAGTCTTCATCTATGACTATGATGAAGTAAACAGGATAGGAAATGAATATCAGGACATGATCATATGAATAATGGATAATGAATTTGAATTATAATTGTCACAGTTGACATGTGTTGGAGATTTTTCTTCAAGCACCCAAATGTTACTCCAGTAAATTATGCTTCAACAGCAGGCAATAGTCCCATGAACCACAGCACAGGAATTAGGATGCTGATGAGGTTGGCAACAGAAGAATTATATTTATATTATGCTATTATTTTTATATATATGACTTCTATATTTTGATGTTAACTATGCAATAATTACCTTTAATCTTCTGAATATGTATTAACCAGCTCTGCTTTGATTATATTTATTTTGTACCTTAATTGCTGTACCCAGTGATATTTAATGGTCTGTACTTTCTGACTACTCTAATTATTGTGATCTTGCTTATGCAACTGTGCTACTTTAATTATTTATTCATCTGGTTTAGCTGTAGCCTGTCTAGCTACTATATTACTAATTATGCCTGAACTGGCATAGGTTAACTTGGTGCTCAATTACTAATTTAGCTGCTGACTTCTTCAATGCTATTATAGGGGCAGCTTGCCTCTCCTTTATATACTAAGTATTTAGATTGTGTGATCTAACTATGCTTATTATTGATTTATTTAATGCTTTGAGAGCAGTCTAACTGTCTCCTACTTTAGTCAGACAGGCATTGACTGTGCTCTAATCTATTTGTGCTGGTCACATGAATGGATCCCAGACTATGCTAACTATTTTATTTATATATTTGCATGCCTTCTTTTGGGCAGCTTATTGTCACTTACTGTTGTGTTAACACTTACAGTTAGTTTGATGGTAGACTCCCAGGCAGGCCAAGCTGTGCTGTCCAAACCTAAAGCCTAAATGAGCCCCACTCTACCACAAGGAAAAGAACTGACAGACCAATGTCCCCCAGGATCTGCCCAGACCTAAGTTAATGCTAATAGCCCTATAAGGGTAGTTTTCCACCTGAGTTTGATTAGATTCGATTTGGGTCTCACTTCCACCAGCTCACAAGTGTAGAACGAAAAGAGTATGCAACTAGCCCCAAGCTTACCCAACAATTGCCTACAACAGACGTGTCAGGCGAACACTGGGAAATAGTGGGAATAGAACTGGCCAATGGGATGGACCCCAGATAGAGAATAAACTATAATAGTAGGGAAAAGGCAAACAAAATGGTGACAAGACTCACAAGACTTTCCAGGGAGTTGGGAAACTAGGCCCCATGAACGGATCTCCAATTGTTAAATTGATGATTATTGATTTAATTATGTGAAAAACCTGAAGGGTATTCTATTTGAAAAGCAGGTTAGGACAAAAACTAGGAGTGAATGATGAGGAATCTTGAACTATTGAAATTATTTATTTACAGGTAGACTAGGATGGTAGCCAGCTATATGATTCAATCAATACAAGTCTTTGGCATATGAGCAACAATCAAAATTCACAGGATGGTCAAATATCGCCAATCATAGGGATCTCTCAGCTATAGCCTATAACTAACTTGCACTCAATGGAATGTGCAATAAATACACAACTATTTAGACACTGCTATGGCTGGTATCCTGACCCAGTTACAACAGCAGCAGTTCTAGAAGTGGAACGCACTATTGTTCCAAACTCCTGCCGGTAATTGTTTGTCAAAGACACAGCCGTGGTCCTAGCCACTCTGCTATTAATTATTATTGGGTGTTGTGAATGTTGTGTGAGGAGCGGAGTACAGAATGGAGGTTCCTCTGCAACAACAGAAACACTAACATGAAAACTATGTACATAATATATACAAATATAAATGTAGTGGACCTCCTAATCCAAACACGCAATACTGGCTAATATGGAATTTATTCATGTCAAATTAAACGAGATCTTTTGTGCTTCAAAAACTGTCATGAAAGCCTCTCTAATTGCGTCTCTGCAAGCTTAAATGCTTTCTCTAAAATATCGCAAAAATATGGATCAAAAAGGGAGATGGTTTCAAGATGCACAGATTTAGCTAGCCTGGAGATGAAAGATTGGAAAAGGACCCCTAAATTAAATGAATACAGTGTTGTAAATCAGATGAGTTTTTCCAGAGTAATGCAGCTGTACAAGTGGACAGTGCTAACTTGTAAATAATTGATTGGGAAATGATCTCACCATGAGCCTTGTGTCTTGCAGACCTATCTGCAGGACTCTCAGGGTTCCAGTGAAGACAAGGTATCCGAGGTCAAACCCCAACCAGGGATGAGGTAAGAGTCAGCCAAGAGGTGGGCAAGGTAATGAGCCTCTATGTAACTCAATTGAAGTGCCTTTTCAGAAGGTATTAACATAGGGCATATACTGAAATTGGAAGCTGTAACATAGGTGCTTCATCTGCAAGTATAAAGCAGAAACACATGGGTTAGGAAATGCCGGGTATTTCCGTTACATCGTGGCTGTGAGATCCGGTGAACCCAGAAAAACTAGTTTCATGGATATGAACAAATATGTATATCACATCTGTGATGGGTTGTTCCAGTAGTCAGCTTAGGTCTGGGTTGAAACTTGCCCGGCTGCCAAATGCATAATAACATACGCAGAGATCAAGAAAAATAGTCCGGGCAGAAATCCATCTTATGGTAAGTATTTCAACATAGCTAGAAGCTGAACAATACAACCAGAACATGTATTGTTTCACGCTCTTCAACAATTCTTGCTTCAAGAGTTGTTAAAAGATAACAAAACACACAGTAGTGCAAAGCTTGATCGTGCACTGGCTGGCGGTGGCGCCGGGAAAGCTTGAAATCTCATGTAGTGAGAAAATATTAAGAACAATAGTCGTTATTGAAGTACTCAATAGTACAATATATAATGATTAGAGCATCTACATACGGATGCTGGCGCGCGGGGTTGCTGGCGGCCACGGTGGTGCTAGAGTGCGCGGTGCGGCCGGGGTAGGGTTGGGAGCCGTGGTAGTGGTGCTGGAGGTGGTCGTGGCTCTGGTGATGGTGGTCTTGGAGCTTTGACTGGTACCCATGGCATCCCGGGTGGCCGCGGAGGCAGTGCTTTAAACTAGCTGTTCGGTCTTAGCAGATGGAGTTCTCCTGTCTGAGGCTGTGCTGTGTCAATTTGAATTCTCTGATGAATAAGGTCACTTTTGTTGGTCATATGGGGCAGGGGTGGAATATGCAGTTGGTGGGCGTGTGCGAGTCGTGGTTGACTTCTTTGGTGCCCTCATCCTTTGTTGATTTGCCAGGGTTCCAGCTGGTGAGGGGGATGTGGTGGGGAAGGCGGAGAAGCCTGGAGTCTGTTTGTATGTTGCTAACAATTTGAAGCTTGTGCCAATTGAGGTGACTTTCCCCTATGTTGCTGCCATTTCCCTTCTTGATTATGATCTTCTGGTTGTGGTGGCATATGGCCCTCTCTCCTACTCAGCTAAGGAGAATGCTAAACTGATTGAATTCTTGATGGAGTTTTGTGTTGGCAGAGAGGTTGTTGTTCTTGGAGATTTGAACTTACCTTCATTGGATTGGTCTGCAGACGTTTTTAATGATTATATCCCTCCCGTTGATTCCCAGTTTCTTGATTGTTTTGTCCTTCTTGGACTCACTCAGTGGGTGGGGGAAGGTACTTTTGTTGATTCGGGTAGCATTCTTGATCTGGTGTTGACTACGGAGGAGGATCGGGTGTCTTCTGTGGCGGTTTTGCCTCCTCTACCAGGGTGTCACCATGCCCCTGTCTTGGTGGAGTATATCTTTCAGATGAATGATGTTGCAAGGGATCCTGGTTTGAATTCAGTTATGTTGTCTCGTGGTGATTACAAGAGCATGAGAGAGGTTTTAGAGGGTGTTGACTGGCATTGCGAGTTTCTGTATGGCATTGTGGAGGAGAAATATAGTTTGTTTCAGGCAATTGTCCATTCACTTGTATACAAATGGGTTCCCAATCGAGACTCTGCTTCACGACCAAGCTGGTTGCTGGGCCCTCTTAGGGAACTGATGACCAGTAGATCTAGGGCTTGGGAGCAGTATAAGCTTTTGAGGAGGGAGATTGGTAGGCGGCATGAGGAGGTGTTGGCGTCCTTGCAGAGATTTAGCGGGCTCAATTTTGAGTACAGAAAATTTTCACGCCACAGCTAGTGTCTGTATGAGTAGCAATTAGCTGACAACTTCTCTGTTACTCCCAAAATGTTTCACTCCTATATCAGAGGAAGGAAGAAGGGCTGTCCTTCTGTTGGTCCTCTGAAGCTTCCATCTGGTGAGGTTGTTGCTGGTCAGAGACACATGAGTCAGCTGTTTGTAGACTCCTTTTTGTCTGTTTTTGTGAATGCTGATCCTGCCGGCCCTTCCCCACATCATTTTTTTCCTGGAAAATTTAATGGGATTTGTGTGACTAGACTTATTTTCTCAGGTTCTGGGTGGTCTAGACTCATCTTCTGCCCCTGGACCTGATGGCATTCACCCTGTTGTTTTGAAGTGATGTTCTTGGCAGCTGTCCTTGCCCTTGTCTCTGATTTTTGCAAAATCATTAGACCTGGGAATTTTACTGGAGGCCTGGAAGGAATCTGGTGTTGTTCCTATATTCAAGTCTGGTTCAAGAAGTAACCCTCTCAATTACCAACCTGTGAGTCTCACTTCTATTTGCTGTAAGGTGCTGGAGCGGGTTAATGTGTCCCAGTTGGTGTCTTTTCTGGAAGATTCTGGCATTTTGTCTGAGGGTCAATTTGGTTTCAGGGTTGGAAGGAGCACTGAAGACCAACTTTTGCTTACTTATGGTGAGGTTGCTGATTGGATAGATGAAGAAATGGTTGTTGATGTGGTCTTTCTGGATTTCTCTAAAGCGTTCGATGTGGTCAGTCACTCTGTTTTGTTGGACAAACTGAGATGTGTGGGTATTCCGGATGGACTGTTGGATTGGATTCGTAATTTTCTGATAGGGAGGTGAATGTGTGTTTCTGTGGGGGGAGTTGTCAGTGACTTCCGAGAGGTGACAAAGTGGTGTGCCGCAGGGTCCTGTGCTGTGTACGCTCTTGTTTCTGCTACATGTCAATCATGTTGCAGCCGGTGTGGCTTGTGAGTGGAAGGCCTTTGCTGAAGACTTCAAACTTTGAGTTTCCCCCGCGATGTACAAGCAGTTTGCCTGGGTGTGTCTTTCTTGCAGAGGGATCTGAATTTGGTGCACAGTATGTGTCGTCATGGAATCTCTTGTTGAACATTGACAAGTGTGTCTTTCTGCGTTTTTACTGGGGCCGTCTTGAAATGGAGCAGATTGATGATAGAACTGCTTATTATTTGAATGGTCTGGTACTTGAGCTTGTCGATTCCTTCAGGGACTTGGGAGTACTTGTTGACTCAAGGCTGCTGTTATATCTGCACGTGAGGAGTGTTGTAAGAAATGCTTCCACTCTGGCGACCAGTCTGCTTTGCTCTACTGTCAATAGGAGTTCTGTTTTCATGGTCTCTTTATTTATTACTCATGTTAGACCCATCTTGGACTACTGCTCATGTGTTTGGAATGTGGGATATTTGGGGGATCTGAGACTGTTGGAGTCTGTGCAGAGGAGGTGGACCAAGGAGATTGATGGGCTGGGTGGAGTGGACTATGGTGAGCGGCTCAAAGCAATGCAGTTGTTTTCTGTGAGGGGGAGGTTGTTGCGTTCTGATCTTGTGAAGTGTTGGAAGATTTTTCATTATTATGTTGATTCAGGTTTGTCTGCTCTGTTTGAGAGAGCTCCGGATGTTGGCACATGTGGGCATCCTTTCAAGCTGGTGGTTCCTCGCTGTCAGACGGACTATAAACGGCGATTCTTTTATTCTCGCTTTAGTAGTGGCTGGCCCATATAACCAGCGCAAACCAAACAACTAATCTAACAGGATCCTCCGGCAAACGGTTCCGGATTTTGACACAACAATCTAATCTTATTATGACTGGGTGCCACCAAGGATGAATTAAAGTGTTTGAGTCTCATAAATTTACTGTAAAATAATCACAATTGTATTTCCAAATTACTATCCATAATTCTTTAATTTAAAACAAGTTCCAGAAGGGCAAGGGAGCTGAGGTACAGGAATAACAATATTAGGCTCCGCCACAACTAGGCTGTGAGGCTCTGGGAACTCGTCAGTAATGGTAGAAGCAGCTGCTGGCAACAACAGAGGCAACTACCAGAACGTGCAGACCAGCTGCGAACGCTGGCAGGAGCATCAGCAGGCACAAGCAGAGCAGCAGGCCCACTGGGAGTCAGAGGTGGCAAGCACACAACTGCAAAGTAGATATCCTTTTAAATATTTACAATGGAAAAGTTTGCCTGAAACGAGGTATTATCTTACATTGCGAACCAACCTTTTATGAAGCATCACCCACTTGAAGACAATAGTTAGCTTGATAGTTAACATTGATATTTTGCATCTATATATTCTCACTCTAGTGCAGTAACAAACATTTACATATATGTACAGCTAAACACAAACCAATGAATAAATGATAGCCCAGAAACTAACACCTTCTGCTAGGAACTGCAGTACCAACCAACCACTCACAAGCAGGAAGGGCTCCATCCGGCTGTATGCAAAAGATATAAACCATACAATCATTTAACTGGCTAGCAGGTGAGGAGTCTTACTGTGTCTACTATTTAATTCTACAAAAGATAAAATCAGCATCGTCACTCAGTGGGTGAGGGAAGGTACTTTTGTTGATTTGGGTAGCATTCTTGATCTGGTGTTGACCACGGAGGAGGATCGGGTGTCTTCTGTGGCAGTTTTGCCTCCTCCCCCGGGGTGCCACCATGCCCCTGTCTTGGTGGAGTATATCTTTCAGATGAATGA
>SDVV010031378.1:0-11555 GCA_016164225.1 Gammarus roeselii
ATAGGTTGTGTTATTGATGTATAATTATCAATTTTCATTTGCATGCACAGCCACACTAGGATTATATAAGACAACCGGTGGCTGATGCATTTAATTTAATTTGATTTCATTGAATTGAAAATTATTGCACTGATTCCAAAGTAAAAATCAATAACACGGTTTTTATTGTTTTTCAACCATATGGCTCATGGGCAAGTAATTACGTTGAGTGCCCCACGTTGGGAACCTCACACCCTCATACGCTCACACTCACACAACTTAGCTCTTTTGTGCTAAAGGGTTTGACCGGTTTCCCCCCAACATACACTCTGGGTCACGAGTGCAGTCCGAGGATCCGTTGTCAGCAGCAGGGCCCGATAGTTTTCACTGGTTTACCACTGCCGCGTCATAATAGCCGGGCTCCCCACCCACGACCATCCCGACAGCGGGATGCCAAGGACGGGAAAGCACATCAGAGCAGCGTCAAAATCAACCATTCACAACCATTCTCCACTCACGCCTGTTCATTGCACCTCCACATTCATGTCTCTACTTTCTAACGCCTGTTTCACATTATCCATCCACCCAAACTTCGGTCTACCTCTAGGCCTGCGACCACTCGCCTCCGCATTCATCACCCTTTTCACCAATCTCCCTTCACCCATCCTCTTCATGTGCCCGAAACATCACAGAACACGTGAATCTACTCTGTTCTCCAACTTCTTCACCATCCCTGTTCTGATTCGAACCACGTCGTTAGTGATCCGGTCTCTCGGCGTTACTTCAGCCATGCTCCTCAAACATTTCATCTCGAAAACATTCAACCTTCTTCTCTCCTCTGCTCTCAACCCCCAAGTCTGAGCTCCGTAGAGCACAGTTCGGACAACAACACCCTCATACAGTCCTTTCTTTGCTTCCATCCCCAACGTCCTACAGCTCATTACTCTCTTCAGTGCACTCAACACTTTACACCCCTCCTTCACTCGCACCTTCACTTCGGTTTCCATTAGTTCAGTTATCTCCACATCGGAGCCCAGATACTTATAACACTGAACTTCCTCCACGAGCTCTCCATATAGGGTGACACTAATTTTGCTCGCACCGACAGTCCTCAAGCATCTCATTACTCTACTCTTACTACGTTCACTCGAAGCGTCTCTTCTAACACACTCTACCAAACTCAGGCACTAGCCTACAAAGCTTCTCCTCTGAATCCGCAACCAGGGCCATGTCATCAGCAGATAGCAACTGGCTCAACTGTCAACTCCGCCCATCCACTTCCAACAGTTCCAAGCCACGACCCAGCACACTTGCGTCCACCTCTCTGACTACTCCATCCATATAGAGGATGAACAGCCAGGGAGACATTACGCAACCTTGTCTCAGTCCCATTTTCACTGTGAAATACTCACCTCGCTTTCCACTCTGACACATGCCTGACTGCCAGCATAGAAACTCTGCACCGCTTTTAACAGATGTCCGCCCACTCCATACAAACGTAACACCCTCCACAGCGCTTCCCTGTCAATCCTATCGTATGCCTTCTACAGATCCATGAAGGCCCAGATGACATCCTTTCCTTTGGCAAGATACTTCTCACAGACAAGTCTCACTGCAAAAAACTGATCGGCACAAAATCTACCACTCCTAAAGCAACACTGTTCCTCTCCAATTGCGCAAACCGTACAGTCTCTAATCCTTTTGATTAGCACTCTCCCGTACAACTTACCAGCCACACATAACAGACTGATACCTTCCGAGTTGCAGCGTTCATTTTTAAAACCTTTGCCCTTATATAGCGGAACGTTACAGGCACTGCACCACTCAATCAGTACCACGCCTGTTACAAAAGCACAAGTTCAGTAACCTCACCAACCATTCGACAATCGTTACTCCACCCTTCTACAAGCACTCGGTAGCAAAGTCATCCAAACCAGGTGCTTTCCCTGCTTTCATCACGTCCACCGTCTCCTGCACCTCTTCCCTGGTAATTTCCGCCAAAAGTCTTTATCCCAAAACTGGCCTCCAAACACCACCACCCACAGCAAAGGTGTCAGCCTCTCTGTCATCCTCGACATTCAACAACTCATCAAATACTCGGCCCACTTCTTCCGTACATCACCGCTTTCCAACAACAACTGGCCATTTTCATCGGTCACCACTTCCTCCTCTCCGGTCTCTCCCTTTCTCACCCTCTTCACCTCTTTGCAGAACATCATTTTGTTATCCTTAAAATTCTGGCACAACCGTCTGCCCCACCGGGAGGAGTGGCTCTCCTCACTACCCGCTTCAGCTTTCATAAGCCACCACCGACTTCGCCTGCAACCACTCCTCAAACGCTCCTCTTTTCCGAGCAACAGCTAGTATGACCTCCTCGTTTCACCACTCTCAACCTTTCCTTTTGCACCCGCCCACACGACGCGCACCACACCCCTTCTTCGCACATCTCAGCAACGCATCCCTTAACGCCTCCCATTCTTCCTTCACATCTATCAGGTCCTGTCCTCTCATGTTGTTATATTCTTCCCTCAACGCCTGCTGGAACTCCTCGGCTCTACTCCTCACATTCAGTCGACTCACTTTCACTACCTCTCTTTCTCCTTACACTCGTTCGTTGCCCTTCCACTTCTGCTCTACTCATAATCTACCTTTCACCAGCAGATGAACAGACACTCCTCCACCCTACCCTCTCAACACCCGCACATCCATCAACCTCCCCACCACTCTCCTCGATATCAGCACAAAATCCATCAGTGCTCTATCCACCACTGAACCATGGGCCACTCTTACATGTGGATATCTCGCTTCTTGAACAAACTGTTCCCGACCACTAACTCCTGCTCCATAGACAGTCTTTTCAGGTTTTCTCCACTGTCATTTCTACCGAGAACGCTATACCTTCTTATCACATTCTTCACCACTACATCTCCAACTCTCGCATTAAGGTCATCCAGTACAACTACATTGAAATTACTTCCAAAACTCTCAATACACTCAATATGGTCTGTCCAAAATTGCTCACTCTCCTCTTCACCCCTCGCGCTGCCAGGTCTTTAATCACTCACACATACACATCGTTCTATGCCTAAATTAACTTTCACCCACACCAATCTTGAGGACCCCTCCTTCCACTCGGTAACGCTACTAGCCAACCGATCACTCAATACCAAAACCACCCTTTCTCTATTGCCCAGCCTTCCTCCACACCAGACTTTCTTCCACTTTCCACACCAAAATCATATTATCCTTTACCTTTCAATTTCGTCTCACTCAGCGCCCACACATCAAACTTCCTCCTCACAAACATCTCACCAATCTCCTTTCAAATACTTTCAAATACTTTTGTTTGTCATAATGATTAATTTGTATTTTTTTCCAATTTCAGTTGCACCAACGAACTCGGGGAATGTAAATTCATGCTCATGAACTCAATTGAACTACAAACAGATTATCTTCGGGTATGGAGGGTATGGAACCACGCATTTGAACACTTTATATTCTCTCTACAGCGACCTTCTCTCACTCAATAATAACGAAAGGCGAGTGGAAGGTCATGTTGACCTTGCAAATCAGTAATCCGCAGCACATCCTGTTATGTTAATCAAAATTTGTGTTTTATTTTGAGATTTACTCCTAATTATTACCACATATAACATTCATACGGATTGAAGATGCATGTAGTTTTAACAAAATGGGTCCACATAATGAAACCAATAAAATTGCATTTGTTAGAAATCAAAATATTTGTGTTATATGTACATATTAATCTTTATATAATTGTTATCTGTCGAGAATAGCATACTCATTCAATATAGGCCTGCATGTAGCAATTTCGCAAATCGTTTATGTCCGGTATTATATGTACGTCAAAACAATTAGGACATTTTAGCAGTCTAGTCAAACTACTACTATCCACTCAGACATTGCCAAGCTATGTCCTAGTGGGCCCTTGTTACCTCTGGGGTGCCCCTATCCTCTTCCTCATTTATGTAATCGGCATGGATGCGGGGCTTCTGTCCAAGGTATCAAAATTTGCCGACGACACAAAGCTCTGCCATGCAGCATGGAGGGAGAGAGACTGAGTTGAGGTTATACAAAATCTTGGAAAACTATTGTAAAGGTCGGAAGCGTAGCAGATGTCATTCAATGTGGCAAATGTGCAGTAATGTACACGGGGTGTCGTAATGCCATATTCAACCAAACGATGACAGGAAGCAATCTTGCAACTGTTGTCCAGCAGAGAGACTTGAGCGTCCTAATTTCGAAAGACTTGAAATGGGATGCTCAGGTCGGAGAAAGTTACAAGGTAGCTAATTGTAACCACCTTGGTACATCTCCCGCAACTTCCTCTGCAAGACGAAGGACATTCTATTGCCGTTGTACACGTCCCTCGTCCGTCCCCACCTCGAGCATGCAGTCCAATTCTGGTTTCCGATGAGCTCGATGTGCGTACTTGCGGGATGAGCATTGTGCTACTAAGCTCATCCCGCAGGTACGCCACCACAGCTACGAGGATCTGCTGAAAGAGCTTGGCCTCATCACCCTCGAGCAACGAAGGCTGAGAGGCCAGCTCATTGAAACCTTCAAATACTTGAAGGGATTCAACAATGTGAGCCCTGTCAGCCTTTTCGACAGGGACCACAACATTCGTGCCAGAAACAACGGGGCGAAACTTGTTGAAAAACGTTTCGCTACGACTATGCGCAACATTTTTTCCGATCGCAAATCTCGCGGGTTTGGAACAACTTACTAGCGGCGGTAGTTGACTTTGAAACCGTGAATTCGTTCATGAACGCACTCGAAAAGCACTGGGCTACGTGACTCGTTTAACCTGAGAACGACACGAGTTTTCCAGGAGCTGTCGGGATTATAATTATGGGGATATAGGGAAGGAGCATGACACGGCTCTCTTCGCAACTCAAGCCATTACTACTAATAAATACATTATTAGTAACAATAATAGCATTGTCGCTGATAGTAGAAATTGTTCATTATTGCTCATAATTTCATTATCAGCAACAATGAAATTATTGCTATCGCTAAACCAACTCAAACGACGGAAAAACTGCTTATCGGAACGGAACGCTTCCTACCATCAACATTGTAGGTACAGACAGACTGATAATACTGAATTGCATGTACAGACAGACTGATAATACTGCATTGCATGTACAGACTGATAATATCTTGTTACCATCATTCTTATCGGAATTCCCCGGGTGAGAGGTATTACTCATGTCAGAGCCACCGGTACTGGGAGTGAGCCCGTAACGGTAATCGCAAACACTCATCCCGCTAGGTTGGAGGCCATCTGCTGTCCCCCAAGTGTGATGAGCAGATGAGGGACTATGGTATCTCAATGATCGCCACCGCCCAAGAAAAGAGCATGTTCAATTCAATGCGGTGGTTCAGACTTAGAGGGATTCCGTATATTTTTACTCTTCATTTTTGTTATTCGTATGTGGTACGGTGAGAGCATTCCCAAACACACCCCATGATATACGAAAATCGATCCAGCATGAAGAGGAGAGCTTCTGCTCAACTCTGTATACTGTGTAGATTCAAAGGGGATCATCCATTGCTGAGGCGACGAGTCTCTTCCTACGAAGGAATCTGGCCGACAAAAGGGCATTTTTCTTTTTACTTTTCTACCCTCCTTGTAAGAGAGGAAAGAAATGAGAAAAATGGAGAGAGATAGACAACAGTTGCGAACCAGTGCGGGTGAAGTCTGCTGGTGACTCAGCGGCTCAGCGGATGAGGTGCAACGGTGACTCACCCCCACACATCATGACAGGCGAAAATTGACCCCGCCCCAGGAGGAGAGCTTTGCCAAACCCTACGGTACGACGTAGATTTGACAGATATCATCCGTTATTGAGGCAATGAGTGTATTTCTAAGGAGGGACCTTGCCAATATTGTGGTATTCTTTTTTTTTCTTTTCTACCATCCCTGTCGAGAGAGAAATGAATCAGTGAGTACTCTCATATGAAGGGAAACTGTCGACAAGATGCTACTCTCTTTTTCTTCTCTTCTTCCCTTCGTGTCAAGAGGGAAAAGAGCTATTGATATTACATAATAACCAAGCAGTTTTCTTTTTAATACCAGAATAGTTGGAGATATTGGAGATATCCCTCTGGCATCTCACCTGAAAGATATAAAGTCCCTTAGGCACTTTAGTTGAAATATTCACTAGATCCCATGGAGATGTACTTCTGGCATCTCAATTTGAAATATCCATGCACTTAATGTACCTGCCCCTCCGCCATCACACCTTTAAACTTATTTCTATGCGGATGAACTAACCGTCTTTTCTCTCTTGTGTAGCACAGATCCGGGAGAGACCTATTGCAGCATGGCGCAGAGCGATGCTTACATACTAACCCTTTCTTCACAGATGTCCGAGCTAATTTCAAAATTTGAATATAGTTTTTTTGCCTTTTTTGGATTGAAATCTGCGATAATTGTTACTTAAAATCTAAAAAGAATCGCGATTCTATGACCAAACTCGAATTTGGAACTAATTTCATAAGTTAAAAATATTAATTCATCCTTTTTTGTGGTAAATCTTTTGATAATGTTCCAAAAATTTAAAAAAAATCGTTTCCCCTGACCAAACTCGATTCGAAACGATTTCAAAATTTATAAATCCCGTGTCATCCTTGAACGGAAACTTGCAATAATACCCGTTTATTTTCAAAATTTAAAGTGCTCGTGTTTCAATTGACTAAACTCAGGATATGTCACAAGCAACTCTTTTCCTAGGAGATGTCACTCTGACGTCTCACCTTGAAGTGCGACAGCCTTCAAGGAACCACTTGCGTACAGAAGACATAATCTTCTGAGCACATGGGGGAGGACCACTACCCAGGCAACTGGTTATGTTGCTCTCCTAAGTGTGCACATACTTGTCAAAATTTAAATACCCATATGCACCTTTGTAGACGCAATACCTAGATGGAGTCCGTCTGACCCAACCTCTGGGGCAAGCCGACAGGCATGCGTTCGAGGAAAAGTATGAGTCCGCTGAGCGCATGGGCGCGTCCGTCTCTTTTCGACCGTTTGAGACGCGACCGCCTGGAACCTGAACGTTCCGCTTCTCACCTTGTTCGCCCCATCCCTAAATTGCCCTCCTGACACTCGATCCATCGTTAGGCTATTGTTAAAAACATCCCATCATGTTAAACGCTGTTTTCATGTCGAGACAAAGGTTGAAGACGGCTTTTCGAATGGAAATAGACTTGAATGAGCAGTATTTTCTACATGGCTAATCTTCGCTGCTGTAGTCTCGGACCGATTTCTATTACCTTCCATACCATCATCACTGTCGAGCAAACTCACAGAACGATTTTCAATTATTCAAATACTTCCAAAGCAACGGTGAGATGGGTCAATTAATTTTTCGTGGGACACATATGACGGAATTTGACATATTTTAACAAAATTGAATACAACACAAGTCAAATAGTTGGAAAATTATATTTGAAAAAATAATGTATCTATTGTGAACTTCTAAAATTCACTAAGAAATAAAATTAAGTAGACAACTGTGAAACTTGAAAGATATAATTTGAGTTTTTGAGAGCTTTGTTTTCTATCACATCGACACACAGTGACCCCAGAACCGCGCGTTTATTGAGAGAACTGGAGTTATTGGTTCAATTTTTTTTCTCTTATTCATCCATAGATCCGTTTATTCAACATTCGGTCGACCCCGCATAACCACCGTCTGAAGCAATAGCATGATGAATCGCTGCGCCATGATAACTCCTTCGTGACTGACAGAAATGTTCCGGAGGAAACGACGCCTCAATGAATTTGAGCATGATGATAAATTGCGGAGGGGAATGCGGATGTCAAACACACACGAATGCTCCACGGATGCGGATATCCGGTCCATCACTACGGTGTACCCGAGGTGGAGTCTTGGAAACAATGTGAACGCGAAGTGGAGTGGAATGACCTTCCTCTCATGATACGAGGTAAATGGAATCTAAATGAGTTTCAGTTGCGTATTTCCACGGAAACACAAAGAGAAGTAAGTGACATTCCCAGCGTCGGGTAAACTATACCCATGTTGTGTGATTCAGGGCCAGGCCACCAATAAATATTTTGATACTTCTAATATGATGCTGCGAACTTGAAGTTTTATGAGGCAGAGTAAAATGAAACTTATTAAACACGGATCTAGGAGCACGATTTCCTAACTCCGATTGGAAAACTTGGCTTTTTAGCTCATGACATTAAAATATATACCTCGCCATGCATGGATGCGCAGCAATCGATTTTTTTATTGTTTTGTAGTGCTTCCTGTACATGGTCTCTATTATCCAGTAGTCTTGTGGTATTTATTCTTGTTATTGTCTTGATAAGAGCTGTCATGAGTAGGCGATTGTGAACACGTGTTTCAGCGTATCCGTATGCTCATGAAATAAAAGGCATGGAATTCGAGTACTCAATCCAACATAACTTTAGTTACAAGAAATGTGATACTCTACAGGGTCAAGAACA
This sequence comes from Gammarus roeselii, assembly GCA_016164225.1. NCBI lineage: Eukaryota > Metazoa > Arthropoda > Malacostraca > Amphipoda > Gammaridae > Gammarus > Gammarus roeselii. The sequence goes on from SDVV010031378.1 coordinate 8,489, forward strand.
TTATAACAAAGTCTGAATTAATGGAATGATTCTTAACCCCTCGTAGAATAAAAACCTCTTTGCCTCGATACCTATTAAGCCCCCAGCCAGGTCTATTGATGGTTTCCTGTGTTTTCAGGGAAATGGTAAAAAAAAATTGTTCATGTCATATTGTGCATGATGATGTTTACCATCATCAGACTTCGTATGAATATATTGTTATAACATGTCTGATACGATCATTTTTTATTGTTAATGTTATGAGTCGACTAATCGTCTTTCATTGTCATCTCCTTGAAAAGTGACGAATGAACAATCTCATACTACGACGTCCAGAGAAGCACCGTCAGTGGGTTCGATGTCGCTCCATCGCAGCTCCTTCGATTCATCCCCCGAACTATCACAAACTGCATACAAAACATGCCCCTGTTCACAATATTTAAATAATTTACATTAATTAACTTCATGATAAAACCCGGTTGTTAATTATGTGAATGGAAATTTCTGCAAGCCCCAACAAAAGAAGCTATCAGTGGTTAATAGGGCGGAAACCAATAATTGACTACACTACATTGAATGGGATCAAATCATCGCTATCATAAAGACTTTCGTAAGGTTAAAAATAACCTTTTCAGATTGCTGTTGATCATTTATTTAAATGTTTCGGTGTTCTTTTTTACTGAAGAATTGAATGTTTTATTAACAATAAACTGCAAAACAGCGACGTTTTCAACATGTTGCTACTCATGGTGAGACCCGAATGCATTGTTCAACCAACAATGACGGCCTTTCGCAATGTTTTCATTTTATTTGTTTGTGGTGTTGAGTGCAATTTATTTATCTATCTATCTAATGTCTCCCGGCGATGTCCGCGGACAGAGGCAACGCCAACGCAACCATAGCACCCACTACAAGACGCATTCATGTATTCGTTTGCGTTTTGGCGTTCGTTGATGCAGATTGCGGCCACGGATCTGGAGAGATTTCATCCATTCACACACATTGTAAATTACCGCCCTACATTATAATCACACAACTTAATGAACAATATGTCAGTCAGATGCTGAGCAATTTTTTAAAGTTTCATTAAACTCGACCATTCACTATCATTATACACACGCTCCCTCACGATCTTACCTCTACACTAATGCTTCTGACTGTGAATGCAATGTTGTGATTTTATGTGTTTACGTTGAATTTCATTTCGTAATCATTCCTTGCCTAGCAGTTAACGGCTGTGTCTGTCTACACATTTACAAGTCAAACCATTTATGGATGACGAGAACAAAATTTACTTGTCGTTGAATGCAAAATCACAATATACAAAATAACTACCTTCATGATTTAAGAGTTTCTATCCGCTACTATTCTGCTCAGTCGGTTCGGACCGAGCGAACTATAAAATGCGGGCCAAAGTGTGTCAGATGTTGGAGGAAATGGCTCGTGTCTGTAACTTATTGTCGATAAATAACCTAAACGAAACAATTTCATAGACGTGAGTCATTTGCTTATGTGAGTGAGCTGGATTTAGTGCAGTCTAGCATCCAATGCATTCAAAGTAAAATTAAGCGAATTTTGATGATGAAGTTTCACACACTTCAAAGAGACGGCTTTTTGACTGCGTATCCCTAACAGTATCAGTGTTTCCCTAGCATTTTCACTTGGAATAAAATATCGGCCACTATCTATATTATATTTTTTATTTAATTGAGTGCTAATGAACTTTGTGGAAAGCCTACATTAGAAGTTACTTTTCAGTTTAGTTAGAATATGAGTACTGTAATGCATTTCCTTCCTGGGGTGGAAATGAATACGTCAACAGTTTTTTGTTACAGATTAACAGACTGGATTAAACATCACATGAGATCATACATAAGGCACCATGTTATTTGAGACACCAATTAATACCACGTCTAATTATGTTTAGCAGGACATCAACTGACGTATTGTTCAATAAGGTACAGCTTCAGTGGTGCCCTAATATATTGCAAGGAAGAGCAATGACTCAAATCTATGGGGTGAGAATTCCACACTGTTGGAAGTGAATGAAAAGAATCGTTAAGTTATTGTCGATCGGAGAAAACTAGGAACTCGATAACTGCTATTGCGAGCTGAAAAATCATGTTGTGAGTACGAAAATTCTGTTTGGGCTTTCTCGTTGAATTCTTCTATGACGTGTAGCAAAAAAAATACCTAGTATTTTAAAAATGCAATGTTTTGATACAGTGAATTGCTGCGATCCAAATGGCCCTTTCCTGTGGTAATTGCAACAGGAACAATACTGTTGTGTGGAGGTCTCAAGCAAACTACTCAATTACTACAGCATTTTAACAAAAAACGGTTAGGCGTGTCAATGAAACGCTTTATAAAAACTGCATATAAATTTTATTGACACCAATCGTTAGATAAAATGGTGGCGTTGATGTGCCATATAACTATGGAAGACTTCTCTACTTAGGCGTCGCACTTCAACAGCAATACACGAACGAGCTCCAGTGAAAGCATTGGCTATCATGTAACGTAGCATCGCAGGATCAATATCACGAATCTCTCGTGATATGTTCACCTTCAAATTCTCCAAAATCTCCAGTTTATTGGTATAATAATAATAATAACAATAAAATCTTTATTGACAACCAACATGGGCAGAGTTTTACAATTGAGACATCTTATTTTAGGGTTACAGTGAGAACAAAGTTATAAAATTACCGCACACAACTAAGAACAAGTTACGGCATTCAACTTTATCCTGCCTATGCGTATAGTAATTCTCTACATCACCTTAACAATGACGAGGCAGCGAGCGCATCACCAGAGCAGATTGCAACGAGGATTTCATTTGGGGAGTTCATAACTCGAGTCATAAGGCTGTGTGCCGCTTTACGGAACAGTACCTTGATGTGATCTGATTGGTTTTCAGCAAAAACCCTGCTCGCTGACGTCGAGCGAGGGACCTGCATCATCCGTCTAAATGTGTCATTATAACTCACTGTCAATTTCCTCACGCTATATTGAAAGTATTTTCTCCACATTGCATTACAATAATTCGGGTAACAATATGATTTGAAGAGCTGGATTTTAGCTTCCC
>SDVV010031379.1:0-11555 GCA_016164225.1 Gammarus roeselii
AACACAAAGGGAAGGGACTACCGCATCAACGTGACGAACACAAAGGGAAGGGACTACCGCATCAACGTGACGAACACAAAGGGAAGGGACTACCGCATCAACGTGACGAACACAAAGGGAAGGGACTACCGCATAAACGTGACGAACACAAAGGGAAGGGACTACCGCTTTAACGTGACGAACACAAAGGGAAGGGACTACCGCATTAATGTGACGTACACAAAAGGAAGGGACTACCGCATTAATGGGACGTACACAAAGGGAAAGGACTACCGCATTAACGTGACGAACACAAAGGGAAGAGAGTACCGCTTCAACGTGACGTACACAAAGGAATGTTCAAAAAGGGAAGGGACTACCGAAGAAGGGACTCCCGCTTTAACGTGACGCACGCAAAGGAATGCTCAAAAAGTGAATGGACTACCGCATCAACGTGACGAACACAAAGGGAAGAGACTACCGCTCTAACGTGACGTACACAAAAGAATGTTCAAAATGGGAAGGGACTACTGCATCAACGTGACGAACACAAAGGGAAGGGACTACTGCTTTAACGTGACGCACACAAAGGAATGTTCAAAAAAGGAAGGGACTACCGCATCAACGTGACGAACACAAAGGAAGGGACTACCGCTTCAACGTGACGTACACAAAGGAATGTTCAAAAAGGGAAGGGACTACCGTATTAACGTGACGAACACAAAGGAAAGTTCAGAGAAGGAAGGGACTACCGCATTAACTTGATGAACACAAAGGAAATTCAGAAAGGGAAGGGACTACCGCGAGCATGTAACGAAAACATTAAAGATCTACAGCGTACTGTTGAAGGGTATTAATTTCTGTCTAGGCTCGAATCATAACACAAAAAATCTGTCCAAAAGCATTAACATCTGAAGAAACACCCTATTGCATCATTATTATTCGTAATCCACAACAGGAACGAACGTTTTATTTGCATCGTTTAAACCAACGCATCGTGTAGCAAATGTACGTCAAACTCTCAAAGTATTTCTACTGAACAGCAGGCAACAAAGATGCAGGTTAATAGTGGGAACGCAGCACAAATATATTTTAGGCTTACATGAAAGTCAAACTGATGCTGAATTTCCTGTCCCTTCTCATGCATAGTTGTCTGTCTACTTTCTTTGTTCTAGCTGATCTAGCTCTCTCGAGCTTTTCTAACATATGCCATCCTGTCTATACACATCAACGCAGGCCTCATTTATCAGTAGTAACTCAGAGCTGCCGTCAATCATGATGTTAGACTCCACTGCTATACACGTTCATCCATGTCTATTCAGGTCTAACCAATTACGCCATTAATTGCCTCTCCTTCAATAAAATTGTATCAAAAAAAAAGAAAATTATAATATAAACCCCCCTGCATAGGTTATAAGCATTATAACCTATGGATTCCTCTCTGTCTTTAATACATGGCTTCCTATTTAGCCCTCATATAAATAAAATACCCTGACCATACTTAAATATGCCCCTCCCTCCAGGGGCTGTCCTACCTGTCAACATCCCATCCTAATTGTGATACCTGCACCCGTCTTCTACCGTCACAGCACCGTCAACAAACAGAGGCTCCTTGTCAGCTACGTCCGCAATCACAAGTAAGATTACAAACCATGATTCTTTCTTATCACTAGCATATAAATATTATAATGGGTTTGATATGTGATATACTCTTACACTTTCAAGCGTAAACTTAAATTATACCTGTTTGAAATCGTACCCACTGAAATTCTTAATTGTAATTTTCTTTCGTCATGCAATTCCTTTTGTCTATTATTTGGTACTTGTCAAATTCATTTTACGCTCACATTCATTCTATATGTTTTCTGTTTCATTGACTCAAATTTCCAGTTATCGCGTTTATGTAGAAACCTGTTCAATTATTAGACCCAACTTTTATGACTCGTTGAAATGTTTTTGTCTTATGTATATGTAACTTGTCATGCTGACTATGGAGTAAGTTTCAAAATGTGTCTTCATGTGCCAAACAATGTGTGAGTAATGTAATATACAACTTCATGCTGGCATTCTTTACCCTCACTTCTTTATTAAATGGCAGTTGTAACAGCAACTTGTCATGATTAAGATAATGTCTGAGCCGCTACTTACTTCACTTATTTTTCTGAAATCTATAGTCCAATGCAACGTTTTCATGTTTTGACATGTTGAACAATGGAGAGTAGAGAATGTGCTCCAATAATGTCCATCGGTTGGTGGGATGTAGAGGTAAACTAATTCCCAACCTTAGTTTTAAGTAAATATCAAGTAGATCTAAGTCGTAGCAAATATCGTCTGCAGAAAAGCAAAGATGACGAGGACTGGGTACACATCATTTGTTTATTCTGTTGTTTCTGTAATTTATCAACAGGTCAGTACCGCTACCGTCTTTCTGTAGATTTGATAAGAATGCCAGCAGTATATCTACAAATAATAAGATACACATTTATACCTTGAAATTTAAATAATTCACCCTAAATTAGAATAATCCAGCATCTGTTTAAAATATTTCCAGTTACATATTACAAATTTTATTTAAATTTAAACAATTCAACTAATATTAAATAAAATAGTGAAACATTTAAATAACCTCTATTTATATTTTACGTAATGCAACTAATATTTAAAATAATTCAAATGTTACTTTAATTAGTAGGGATTTATTTTAAAATAATTCAAATTTAATTTAAAAATATATAAATTCGATTGCCAAAGGATCCCAACATTTTCAAGAGACTGTCCCTAACAAATCAATCCTTTTGAGTGAAAAAATATGTCCCCATGAAGGTAGAATGAGCAGGGGGTGAAATAATTATTTGTTCATGAGGACAGTGACATGATCTTGTCCAAAGTTTTGAGTATAGCTTATCTGAGAGGTAATTTAGGCAATACACAGATTATTGAGAGATAATTTCTGCAATACATAGATTGTTTCAACAAATTTTGCAAATTGCAACATTATGTATTCAGTTTGCTCGTGTGTTATGTGCATTTTATGATGTTTGGCATGGCCTTTTTACTACGTCAATTTGATACATGCATAATATTAAATATATATGTAAATTGATAGTCTGAATACGCACTCCCCTTAATTGCTTCATTGCGGCCACCTGACTTCATTGCTAACCAATTGTAAAATTAGACCCAACGCATCTGTAGCAGGCTCTCTAGAATCTAAAATGGCTAGGCATATTTTATCTACCCTTATTATTGAAGGAAAGAGACACCGGTGGTCATTTCTGCTGACAAACAAAGCCATACACCAAACATAATCCTGAGATTTTAATTCGACGATGAGAAGGACCTCCTCGCCTCATGGGTACGAACACTGAGCACCAAAAGTATTGGCGATCTCTGTTCACTGATATTTGTACTGATAACTACAAGTATACGTACGGTAGTGTTGGTGCACTACCCTTCTTTTGGTTATAACTGTATACTGTGGCCGTTTCCTTGAACAGTACTTGGAAATAGTCACAAATAAACATTAAACTTACTATAAATCATCATCTGCATTGATCCCAACTGTTATATTGATCAAAACCAATCATTCGTGGTCACCATAAATATCCAGCAATTGTATCAATCTTCATCAAACACTATCAATCCTACTTCAGATTTTTCTTCAATTTTTTTCAATTGAAAATTGTTTGCACTAAATTGGAATGTGAATCGACCAATTAACTGATGTTGTAAATAATAAATAATAGAGAGGTTAGTCCAGGGTTTTGTTCTTAAATAAAATAATCTGATTTTTATACATTTTGTGATCATAATCAAATCATATATAACAGAAGCAGATTAAACGTCGGTCTCTTTTCCTTGAAAAAACTTCTATAGTTTAAATTTTGGGTGAGCAGAGTGCGTTTTTTTGAAGTGGTGGTAACTCACAACCGTTCCAGTGTTCTCACATATTCAGACCTTCCTTCCTGTGTTTTAAATAATAAAGCCTGCTGTCTTATGTGCTTACAGTGTGCCAACAGGCGTCTCATCGTATAGTAATAATTACCAAACCTGACTTTTAATGTGTTATAATTCAACAAACTCCCCTTCTTCCTTAAAAGGGCTAACAGACCTCCCTCGGTGATAACACACCTTCCTGTGTGCCAATACACTTCCCTATATGCGCAAACCAACCCTCCAATATGCTAACCGATCTCCCTTTGTGCTGACCGACATTGATATGAGCTAACTGACCTCCATATGTGATAACCAACCTCTCTACGTGCTGACTCCCCTTATGCCCCTGTCCACAGCATGGCCCGCACACAGCTCGGTAACGGACTCACTGTGCCAACCTCCCTATGTGCTAACCAACCTCTCTACGTGCTGACTCCCCTTATGCCCCTGTCCACAGCATGGCCCGCACACAGCTCGGTAACGGACTCACTGTGGAGCAGTACGTCAAGTTTATCGTCTGCCCTCTGACGGAGGAAGGAGAAGAAAACCCAAGGATGGAGTTCTGTTAGTGACGTGCAATTTCCTGAGGATGCGAAGTGAGGTGGCAAATTGTTATGTGATACGTTGAGTGAACAGTCGAGCTGGAGATGAAGCATATTTTCACAATCAGTTGGCGTTAGCTCTGACTCAAATTTTCGCTGCATATTAACCACAAACTAATTCTTTATTCCCAGCAACTATTAACTCACACAAGCCAAGAATCATATAACTATTGGCATTTGTTACTAATACATGCGTTGAAATAGGATCAATTTTCTATAAGAACTTGGAGGAATTCTAATGTGTCTTCATTTCCAGCCATCCGTTGAAATACAACGAAGCAATGGCTACTAATGTCTACATTATGACGCGGCGGGGGTAAACCAGTGAAAACTGTCGGGCCCTGCTGCTGACGACGGATCCTCGGACTGCACTCGTGACCCAGAGTTTAGTTGAGAGGCTACCGGCCGGACCCTTTAGCACTAAAGGGCAAAGTTGTGTGAGTGTGAGCGTTTGAGGGTGTGGGGTGCGCTTTGCAGTCGGCCACTCCCTTTTCTGGGGGATGCGGCCTAGTTTCTGTATCTGTATCTGTAATGTCTACTAACATGAGAAATTTAATATTGATTGTCATTTTCATGCTATAAAATTTCAAATTGAATTAAAAACAATCATTTCATCTTATTTTAATTTTCTCCATTCAATAAAAACACTATCAATCAACTTAGAGCGAGTTTTTCTTAATTTCCTGCAAACAAACAGTTTCAGTGGAAGAATTTTCTGACCTCTTCTGCTTTCAACGATCCGTTGTCTTGCTGTCTTTTCCTCACCAACGTTTCCCTTATTTCCTGCCTCAGTATCAACTTTCAAACTTGCCTCCCTCCTCACAACTTTTCCTTGACAATTCTTCTTCAACTTCTCTCTCGCCTCTTCCATCCCCACTGAGTCAGTCCATGTGAATATATCACAATCTCTGCTAACAATATGATGGGTGGAAATTAAAGGAAAGATTTCAAGGTGGACTTCACTATAGAGAAGTTAGAGTTTCCTAAGAAATCAAGTAGCGGAGAAGAGTGATAGAACTCATGCTCTTGAGGACTAGTGATAGAAGAGGGTGGTCAACTAGAGGAGGAGGGTGATTGAACTCATGCTCTTGAGGACTAGTGATAGAAGAGGGTGGTTAGCTAGCGGACGAGAGCGACAGAACTCATGCTCATGAGGACTAGTGATAGAAGAGGGTGGTTAACTAGCGGAGGAGAGTGATAGAGCTCATGATCTTGAGGACTAGTGATAGAAGAGAGTGGTTAACTAGCGGAGGAGGGTGATAGAACTCATGCTCTTGAAGACTAGTGATAGAAGGGGGTGGTTAATTAGTAGCGGAGGAGGGTGATAGAACTCATGCTCTTGTAGACTAGTGATAGAAGGGGGTGGTTAACTAGAGGAGGAGGGTGATAGAACTCATGCTCTTGAGGACCGGTGATAGAAGGGGGTGGTGGGTAGCAGTATATTAAGGACAGTGTATAAAGCAGTGACTCTAGACAGATAGAGACAGGGAGGAGCGATGAGGAACAGTAGACCGAGGGAAAAAGTAAGGCTCTTGAAAGCATATTCAAGAGAATAGTAAGTACTCTTAGTTGTACTAGTGAACTATAATTACCCAAGAGCCAAGGCGCAGGGCATTCGTCTCCGGACTCAACGCTCTTGACGATGGCGTCCGGTAGAGGGAGCGAGTGCCGCACCATGGCACCGTAAAGACCGTATTCCGCCATGATGGTGCTCTTGCCCCAGGTCTTCTCCGTCTTGCGCCACTTGGCACGGCGGTTCTGGAACCAAACCTGGTGCAGGGCAGAAAGGAGGACTTGTCAGCGGTGCCATAAGAAGTTCTCAAACACTGAGAAGAAGGTGCCATCTTAAAAAAAACATGAGCTGTTAAGCAGAATTGAAAGTTCGGTGTTTATAAATTCATTTACAGAATTTGGGGAGGAAAGCGTGACCAGTGATCCTGTGCACTGATCCAACAGGAATCAGAACCCTATGCACTGATCCAACAGGAATTGGAACCCTGTCACTGATCCAACAGGAATCAGAACCCTGTGCACTGATCCAACAGGAATCAGAACCCTGTGCACTGATCGAACAGGAATCAAAACCCTGTGCACTGACACAACAGGAATCAGAACATCTGCACTGATCCAACAGGAATTAGAACCCTGTGCACCTATCCAACAGAAATCAGAACCCTGTGCACTGATCCAACAGGAATCAGGACCCTATGTATTGATCCAACAGGAATCAGAACCCTGTGCACTGATTCAACAGGAATCAGAACCCAGTGCACTGATCCAACAGGAATCAGAACCCTGTGCATTGATCCAACAAGAATCAGAACCCTGTGCACTGATCCAACAGGAATCAGAACCCTGTGCATTGATGTAACGAAATCCGAACCTTGTGCTCTGATCCAACAGAAATCAGAACCCTGTGCGGGGATCCTACATGAAGCTGAACCCACTGATCATACAGGGATCAGAATAATAAAGCAGGGAACAGTAGTTTTTAAGCTTTTGTTTATGATTTTTGTGTCATTCCGATGACCCGAGGCTTGGAAGGAATGCATGCCTGCCAGGAGAGGATATCGGGGGCTGGATTTGTCGTCATAATGGTTGGGGTTGAATAATTGGGTGATGTTTGGTATCTATGAATTGGTTCCGTATTGAAAAAAAAATGTTTTGGGGGGAAAAACGATTTTGTGTTGTTTTGACCGCCTCTTCTAGAATCAAAATCTGTTTGTGATCGAAGTCCAATTTGTAACGTCGATGAGATGAACGGATCGAAATACGCTGCAGGCGTGCCAGTCGGGCCTAGATGGAAGGTACATTATCGATTTTAATCGAATATGTTTAGTGATAGCACAAGGAAGCTCTTCAATTTGAAGCATAGCGAATAAAACCACAGCAATATCTTTTTGAGCACCAAAATTATTTTCTAACTGGCAATGGCATGAAAATGGGGTTGTAGGCATTAATTAGTCTAATATTGTCATGAACATACAGTTTGTAGTCTAAAGTACTTGTATAAACTGTGCATCAACGGGGTTAGAAAAGCAATAGATTTTGCATACATTTTATTGTGTGTCATGATAACGTATTACATTTTTTCTAATAGCAGGATATTGTGAAGAAAAATTTCGAGGCCGTTTGCTATTTGCCGAAATACATTTATTTGCGAATTGAACAATACCACTTTATTTCCAGGATCAATTGGTAATTTTTAGCCTTCGACATAAGAGAAACAGTTTCAGTGACCAGTATGTATGTGTGTATAATAGTTATATGTGTGTGTGTGTTCGCAAACCTCTGTTCTTGTAAGGGCAAATACACAACAAAATACGATTACGCCGAACGAAGGTCATCTCCCATAGGGAGATGGGCAGGGATTGATTTACGGACACCCAGGGCCAGCCGTACTTAGGATACCATTGGCTTATAATCATGGTGGGAATTGTTGTCTCGCATGCCTAACATTCCAGACAGTATTCTTATTGGCTAGCGAGATGATCATTACCCTCATCCGCAATACAGAAAATAGTGGAAACATCGAAGTCTTTCGTTTAGGAAGATACGAACAGCTGTTATATATATTAGTACAATCGAACGGCTGTTATATATTGGTACAATCGAACGGCTGTTATATATTAGTACAATCGAACGACTGTTATGTATTAGTACAATCGAACAGCTGTTATATATTAGTACAATCGAACGGCTGTTATATATTAGTACAATCGAACGGCTGTTATATATTAGTACAATCGAACGGCTGTTATATATTAGTACAATCGAACGGCTGTTATATATTAGTACAATCGAACGGCTGTTATATATTAGTACAATCGAACGGCTGTTATATATTAGAACAATCGAACGGCTGTTATATATTAGTAGAATCGAACGACTGTTATATGTTAGTACAATATCAATTGTCATTCAATAGATAAACTGTGGTCAATAATGCAAGTCAAGGTCATGAATTGTGATATCATTTTCGTTCATTATAACGTTTTGTGAAAAGTGAGGCATTCTGAGAACATTTCAATATTGTTGCAGATACCGTGTATACAGTTCTTATGAAGTCCAGGATAATAATTGTATTACAACAATTGTTAATGTTTGGCAAAATAATAGAAAAGAATTTAACCGAACATGGCATTATTCGCCGTGTTCTATAGCAGGCAGCCCCAAGTCGTAGACCCCAAGTTCGTAATGATAATTGAAGCATAATCACGATAAAGGTAAAGGTTCAGTGATTATCGACAGTGTAGGAGCACATACCTCGTGAGATAAGAATCACGTAGGTAATCATGTTCTAGAATCAATGATATGCTTTTGCCGGATAATGAATGGACATCTCATTGCTGATGATGCTTCAAAAGATAATCCCCATAGTAAATTTGAACTGTGCCCGCACCATTAATATACATTGATCTACAGATAACTCCTCTTGATTTTTTATTTTTCATGCACGAAAGCCAATTTAATTTTCCACGAGCATTTTGCTGTAAATCGTATTCGGCTCGAATCTATTGTTATATCTTGAATTAAAGTGTAACAAAAGTTTCGGAGGGCCTTCCCGTGGTAGGCACGTGACCAGAGACTAGTCACGTGGTCACGTGAGGCCCAAATGAGACCCCCCGTGTGGGTCTCCCTCGTGAAGCGCCGTCTGTGCTGTGCCCTAGGGGGATAGGGAATCACGACAAACATAACACCGCCTTCGAGGGCGTCGTGTTCGCACTGTGAGGAGCGGCAGGGAGTCTGGAAAACTACTCGCTAGATTGAGCTTAGAGTGGATTTCCATGAAGTTACTGTTCGATAAGGTTGTGTCAGGTCCAGGGTGGTCGATGATTTCAATGGACTGCATGAACCAAGATTTAGGTGGTTTGTTGCGAATAGATTGGATTAGGTCAGGCTAACTGAATTCTAAGTAAAAAATTACGACATGTACTTGTAAGTATACATGCTTCAAATAATGGGTTGAACACGCAATACCGTGGAGCAGGTTCATCAACAATGCACCCAAAAAAGCGGTGTTTGCAACGGTCAAAACCCTCTGAAGACCAAATCTAAGCCACCGCATCTAGACTGCGATCAACTTAATTCCTCAACAAACTTTGGGAGACTATTATACTTTCATAGGTTCATTTGATTTCATAAGAAAACTTTCTGCCGAATGATCCATTCTTCTGGAAAGATTCACAAAGAATTACGCGAGATGATGGCTAAATCTACCACTTCTTAGTCTGAAAACAACGCTCCGCTGTTTGTCAATACAGTTTTAATGGGATTCACTTCAGAGAGTTCGATAACTGGACAACAAAAAACTGCTATCAAAATTACTTAAACGGCGGATGTAAATTTTTTTTAATTCTAATTGCACGTGACTGGACATCTAACATCCTTATGAAGTCGTTTACTGACTAATTATCGTTTCCGTGCCCTAATCGCCTTGAACACATTCCGTCGCAATGAGTTTCGATCTTAAACACCTCTGGCTTAAAGCCTGCATTCCCATCCTCCCAAGATCAGGTGACTTGACCCTCTTTTCTACCGGCTCTCGAGCAGTTCTTTTGAGCTGGGTGCAATTTTTGTAGAGGTCGTTCATCAGATGCGAGTGCACGGTAATTAAGAGACTCTGATGACCCTTCAGGGGAACTGCTTCAAAACTCCAGCAGGGAACTTCGATCCACCAAGAGCCTGGCTCTCTAAACGGGTCGTGGAGCGTCGTGTGTCGGTACGACTTCGATCCACCCCGAGCCTGGCTCTCTAAATGGGTCGTGGAGCGTCGTGTGTCGGTACGACTTCGATCCACCCAGAGCCTGGCTCTCTAAACGGGTCGTGGAGCGTCGTGTGTCGGTACGACTTTGATCCACCCCGAGCCTGGCTCTCTAAACGGGTCGTGGAGTGTCGTGTGTCGGTACGATGTGTTATAAGGACTTGGAAAAATAAAATAGGGTACACTAAATGTACGAATTTGACTTGGGGTTTGAAATTTAATGGCAATTGGTTTAGCCGAATATTGATCATCAACTCTTGGATTGCTCGCTAAAACAATGACCAATATTGTTTCAACATTTATTGCGACTTGTTGAACATGCAAGTGCTACATCGCATTGTTCCATTATCTGATGTAAATATAGACCTTATTGTGTGCAGTAAATTTATTCTAATGAAATATAAAGTCAGGGTGTATCATATCAATTATCGAAAATTAGGGCCTTGACTTAAACAAATATTGAGCACAAACAAATGACGATCCAAATATTTCCTGAAAGTAAAGATGGTGGTATAATTTTGAGAGCAGGTCCACATAAAATGACGCAGGGGAAAAGATTTAAACACGACTGATTGAAGACTGTAGACGGCAGTATAAGTTGCTGATCTCTGAGAGCACGAGAGCATCGTCGTCTTTTCTACGAAGTAGATTCTGTGCTAAAAACCAGCTAAACACTGTACCTGAATAAGAAGAAAAATAATTTAATTGCCAATGGGATTGTCATACTTTACAGCACAGACGCGATGATCGATAGAAGACGTCAACAAATCCTGACTGGGGTAGACATATTTAATGTCCGCACATTGCGCAGCCGGTCTCCTGGGCGGACTAGCCGAGGATACTCCTTGGCAGACTGGCCGAGGATATTCCTGAAGGTGATTACCTACTGCCCTCACCGCTTCAGAGGCCACTGAAGGACCGCCTCAGAGGCCACTGAAGCACCGTTTGGAGGAGGCTTCACGGCCAAATGGGAAAATTGACGGTAATTAGACCAGCTAAGAAGAGGCCAGGGCGGGAGGGCACTCCACATCGAACACTCGAGCAGGAAAACGATGATAAGCGGCGGCAGTGGCGGCTTCGAGGAATTAAAAGAGGTATAAATAATTTGGTACGTTTTTAGGGCTGTGTAAACAAGAAGGCTGGCGTAGGAGAGTTTTGTGCGTCGGTGTGGTACTGACGTCTGTGCTTGGAGATAAATAATAGTTGTATTTCGTGTCTTTCTAGGAGTAAATTGCCGTATACACAGACACACACACACACACACACACATATAT
>SDVV010031380.1:0-11555 GCA_016164225.1 Gammarus roeselii
TGTCTCCATTTCCTCAAGGGGGACTGAAGTTGAATCGACTACTTTGTGCCTCACAATTTTTCCGTTTTTATCGACTAGGGTATAACTGTACATGTACAACTTGTGTACGCTAACTACATTTCCCCCCGCTATTTCAGGGTCCAGAACAGATTCACAATCATAATAGGCAACAACGGGTGCTTACATTGTTGCATGCATAGCTGAGAATTGGTACATCTCGCCTTCTTCAGGCTTACTGATGCTTTAAAAGCTTGTACTGGATGAACACAGTTATATGTGTCCAGCTTTTTTGCTTTTATTCATCCCTTGCATGCAGAATGAACAAAAAAAGTTGTCCCTATGTCTCGTTTCTCTGAATGTACGCATAAATGTAGAGAAGCAGGGAATGAGCGCAACATGATTGACATCTAAGATTTGCACAAGATGGACCGTGCGTTCCTCACTGGAGTCTAAGCTGCCTCTGTATATACTGACAAGACCATAACCTTCCTTCTCTTTTGTGATTTGTTACAGTTTGATGTTCAGGTTATATTCCTTTTCTATAAGAGGGATGTTCTCTAAAGCAACAGGTTTGTTCAAGGCAAGTTTTTGGAAATAAAGTATGTATCTTTGTACGGGAGATAAATAAACTCTGATTCACGCTTGAAATCTGAGAGCTGTCTATTTTCAGGCAAGTGCAAGTGCGCGATGAGGCTTGTGAGCACACAATTGTTTTTTTAGCTTTGATGTTGACAATAGAGTGACGGCCTGGACATTTTTTGGGCTAAGGAACATAATTGCCAAGATGTTTTGTTCCATTAACACCCATCCTGTAGAATTTAAGCTCAATACTTGTTACTGTATTAATGCTCCGCCCACTATCTTCTCCCTCCTTTTTCCCTAATCTATTTTATAAATCTACCCCGAGATCCTCAATCAGCTCACCTAAAAGTGTGTTTTTTGTTAGCTGGATAGCTTGTGTGTTAAGCACCCAGTCCTTGCTGTCAACAGCTCCATCCACAATCACTTTGCCCAATTTAACATTTACAATGCATTGGAGTCTTTGGAATTTGCCTAATGTAGATACAGTATGTGCCTCCAGCTCCTCGCGTCTTAATGTAATCACGAACGCTATGTTGACATATTCAGTGTATGGTATAAAATTTGAAATTACAAAATTGTTTTCCAAAATTCCTTTACAGGTAGGCGGATAAAATATAGGCTCACGTATCGGATCAATAGGCTGAGTGAAAATTATTCCGGAGCAGTAGGCTGAACTCCGGCTTGTTCCGGGGCAGTAGGCTGAACTCCGGGCTGTTCCGGAATGGGAACACCTGCGTGGTGCAGGCTTGCGGACATGACGAGGCTAGGTTGCGAGGTTGCGAGGTTAGGTTGCTGAGTTGCGAGGCTAGGTTGAGGACAGGCCTCACTCCGCTATGGGCCACTCCCTGCATTCTCCAGCAATGACATATCCACCATTGCTCATCCTACGAGCAAAGACAAATACATATTAGATTAACAATTAACAAAGATATTTCTATAATAAAACAAAGTTACAAAAAATTATCTCTAAAATTATACAACTTATTTACATTTCGAGGGAGGTGTGTCACCGACGAGATCAAGAGCACAAATAATGCCTGAACTGCAGCATCCGCTCTTTTATACAGCAGTTGCCAACTGACTACCTCATGGCCCTGGAACTATTGCAAGTACTACACAAACGAGGATTGAGAGTCACCAAGGTTCATTGGATTTTTTAATCAAACAGAAACCTGTCTTCAAATCATTCATAATGCAAAATATCCAAAATGCCAAGCGTCTACAAACTTCTTCGAAAAGTCCCTATATAAGCTTGTAACAAATGGTATCTTAGGGAAGCTTCTTTTTCAATCCGCCCAACAGATGTTTAGAGGAAAGGTCGTGAGCAATGCCAACGAGTTCTGAAAACACGCTATCAACCCACTCCTGAGAAACAGCAACGCCATCGGCCCCGAAACAGTCATCAGGATATTCAAGCAGAAAAATGTCCGAATGGTTCACTCACTCCAAGTTGGGTTCTACGCGCTTGAGAAAGCTAAAGCAAAAGTCTACAGCTTCTTTTATGACACTCTAAAACCCAAACACGTTAACAACGTCTCGCTCATCTACTCGGACACAGACTCGTTGCTGCTCCAGTTCAAAGGTGTGGCCGACACTGAGACGGAAATGCGTAAAGCTCCTCTGGCTGAATACATGAACTTCTCCAACTACCCCAAAAATCATTCCTTGTACGATGAATCAAAGAAAGAACAGATGAAGCTTCTGAAAAGTGAAAAAGCCAACGACTAACCGAGTGAAATCATTTGCCTCCAACCAAAGTGTTACAGTATGTTGCTCGAGTCCGACGGCACAAAATCAGCTGCTAAGGGTGTCAATTACCAGACACAAGCCAAAATTAGACATGAACAATACAGAGACATCCATAACCAGAAAACAAACACACACTTCGAGACCATACACAACATTCGCGCACAAGCATGCCAGCTTCAAACTGTTCGCAGTATCAAAAATAGTCTCTGTTAGTTTGAAAATAAGTGCTTCTATGTTGATGCATGCACAACTCTAGCCTATAGCTATTCTGAAACTCCCCCAAAAAACATTGAAGTTGAACCTACCGACACTGAAAAGAGGAAGCGATGTATTGTGGATATTAATGTCGATCTAAACATGGATTTAACTGGGAACAGTCGTAAGCCTGGGGAAGCCGTCTTTGACGAGTATACCCGGGGCGGAAGTTCATCCACGCCTTCAGGTTTTATTCTGTAAATATTCCTAGGATGTTGTAACCATGTAAATATTCCTGATGTTGTAATCATGCTGCTATGTAATCATATAATAAATAAATAAATATATACGTGAACAAATATGTTCCATTGTCTAGATCGAACATATATTGTTGTGTACAAGCGGTTTGTTGTCAGTATGACGTCGGACGCAGCGCAGGATGTAGGAAACCCGAGGACTTTTTCGTCTACGTCTCATTGCTTGGCGGCAGTCAAATGTACCATAACAACACATTTTCAAGTTTTACTAAAAGCATTTTACCCAGGAATACAGATACACGGAGAGTGAGTTGTTGGACTTGTAGGAGTATTCTATAATGACTGGTTCAAGAAAAAAATCGATGAACAATACAACATTGTATTCTACGTAGACTATTTTGATGATAACGATGGAAGAGTCGGGCATGCAACTGCTTTGTTTGTTCCTAGCGAAAAGAATATCTCAGGAAATACATATGAAGAACACATCTCCGAGCTAGAAATCAATGTCAGGAAAAGTTTTGTGCAAAAATGAATCGTTTGCAATGAAGGCTAAATTGTTTGAATATAATAGTGTCACACAATGCATAAAAGTTCCACGCCTTTACTCTACAAAAAACATGCCACAATTCATATATACTGAAGCTATAGTGAATTGGTACTTTGTTGAAGATAGATCGGCTGACTTAATGGTTGGAACGGGGTGTAAATATAATGTCGGCGGAGGTACCGTAAGCTAAAAATGTCCAACATATTCGATATTGTACGGTACATAAACTTTACTCAGATAACGTTTTACGCAGGCCTATGAGCATAAACAAAGATGTCAATGACCTCATTCAAACATCCCTAGATAGGCAGATACTTGGATTCCTCATAAAATAACACACTATCACGTATTCGTAACACTGGGATAACACTCGTAAGCACTGTTATACATTCACTGTAAATAATACAACGATTACAGAACAGAATAAACTGCTTTGCGTAACATGTTCGACTATGACAGAGTGAAACAGGTATGTCCACTCGGACCACTTGCGGGAGGCAGTGTCCCATCGCGATCACGAGATAAGCTACTGTGAGCCCCCAACACTGTACTCTCTAGCATGACTGGCATTATAACGTATGAGAACAGGAAATAGATAAGGTTGCTAGCGTGGAAACACCCAAAATAACGTTAACAATACCAATATTCATCTGCAATACTACGTGTCATAACACTGATTCTAAAATAAAATATATATAAGTTCATTTTAAATGTCTCCCCTCAGGAGGAGGTTCAAGCTCAGGTCCATTTCAAACCAATGCACAAAAGGTACTGCCACGGCACCGTGATCGGAGCGCGAGCAGCGTCCGAGGTGGCTCTCTCATTGGTTGGTGGGATGGGCGGGGTAACCAGCGTCCGAGGCTGCTCGCTCATTGACTGGTGGGATGGGCGGTACAGCCAGTGTCCGAGGCTGCTATTTCACCCAAGACTGACACCCAAACGTGTTGGAACAAGGCTGTACTGATGTCCCTATACGCATGGCTGTTTCAAGGTCCCTACACGCAAGGGCGTTTGACGACATAATGCATCTCGACGACATCATGCTCATGTTGAATATCGATGCATGAATTATGCCCAACATATGGGTATAAATATGTAATTGAGCTCTAACTTGAACATTAGAATATCAGCAGGCATGGGGATGTCACGTTTTTACGAGCATCGTATAAATATTTATATCATAACTCTATAGTTATTTCATTGCTGATCCTTTTTTATTTATTCGACCCACAAATAAGCTCATATATTTTTAAACAAATCTCGTGTGATGTGACATTCGGTCATAATATGACAGCATACATAACAAACAAAAAGAAAACCGCTGCGAATATCGTAGATACAGTTATAAATAATACAACTGCAGAAAAATAGCATCAAACTAATCAAATCTATGTCACTTTCAAATTGATTAATACAACAGTGATAGGATCAAATCGTTATCAAGGTTAAAAATTCCTCATGAACGTGTCCGGAAATCAACATTCGTGCCATCATGTGTGGGGTTTTAACCTTTAATACTGCATGTAAATTATTATATAACTATCAGATTTATTATCAATAAAAAGTATCAAATAATATATATCATTATTGCCCCTAAACACTCAGAGGACTAACATTTAAATTGCAGATATGCAACATGAAATACAATGAATTGCAATACAGTATGCCTAGCATTGAAAATGCGTTAAAAAATACAAAAGGTAGCCTATGTATGCATATATAAACCTTCTATTTATATAATTTGTCAACATATATTTATGTTAGCCGTCCGTCCGTCCGAAAGCTCCGCCCGCATCCGAAAGCTCTGCCCACACCAACCCTCTTCCGATCCCCACCCACCTGACTCCGGCCAGCCCGCTCCCCACCGCTATTTATTCCTACCTAATTCCTTTGCATTTGCATTTTATGGACCATTAAATCTATTTTCATACGTATATAAAAATCATTATATATACATATAAATAAGTAAATACGACTGCGGTCGAAATTAGATGGTATTCTATACGAGTGAAACAAGAATATGTTGGTGTTCTTATAGCTGAAAATGATTTATCAAGTTACAATTGTTATCAATAATAGTCAGCCAACGAGTGTAATTTCCAGTATGACGAGTACACCGAAGTTTGATTGAGATATAAATACAGATAAGCACAATAGGCCGAATTCCCCAAGAAGCGGGGGGCTGGCTGACAGCATGGCGCACCTTACACTCCTCTTATACAGTCGCACTTAAACATTCTGCGCTTAAGCGTCCGGCCAGCAGACTACGAAGACAATGTCAGTAGCAGCAGCGCCTAACAGTAAAACTGATTTACTCCTGCCGCGTCATAGTGATCCCCTTAACCCACTCACGACTATACCGTTTGTCAACGCGACGCCAAGGGTGGGAAAGCATATCAGGGCTACGTCAAACTTCATCCACTCACAATCCTTCTCCACTCACGCCTATCCGTTGCACGCTCTCTTGCTATCTCCACACTTATGTCTTTCCTTCCTAACGCTTGCTTCACGCCATCCACCCATTAGTAGAGTATACCGGAGCGAAACGCGCTTTAGTGAAAGATTATAGATTGGGATAAAAGAGTTACTTTTGGTTGGCAGGGTAGGGTGCGGTGCATGCAACCTTGACTCACCGAGCTTACGGGGGTTCGCGCAAAAACGGAGGGCGGGAGCGGAGGGTACCGGAACTGGTTTGGTGCCCCGAGTCACCTAACGGATCCCTTTTACATGTTAACGGGTTATATATTTACATAAGGTTATTAGCATTTCAATGCTTGTGGGGATATTGCCACTTCGTTGCTTTCATAATGCACGTTCATTGACAAACATACATTTATAGAATTTTTTATTGATAATAATTTATATGTATTATTTTATATTAAAAAGCCTCACTTTCCGGACACCTCCATGATGAATTTTCAACCTCGATATCATGTTCTACGTTGCTCGCTGTTGTCAAATTTTTACATGTAGCATAGAATCAATTAGTTTATTGTTATTTTTTATCCGATTGTTTTGATTAGTACCCTGCGCTAAGCCTTACTTACTTCTACAGTATCTCCTCCATTCGTTTTTTCTATGCTGTGAGATTTCCGATGAAGGAAAATAGATACAATATTTACAGGATGACTGAATCATTCCTAGAGAAGAATCACTTATGAGTATAATTGACTCAATCGATGCTTGATTGGTGGGTTCGTAGCGGTGGGGTCTTGGGATATTTTTGTATGTTCTGTTCATTTATCACAATATATTCTTTTATAGGATTAGTGTGGTAGGTATGTCTTATAACTCAATTTGCTGCCTTAGTGTGCGAACGGCCCTGTTTGTACCAGCCTGAAGGTAGGATTGCAGGCAAGATTCTGTGTTTTCCATCTATTTATTTCATATGCATATATTATCTACAGGAATAGCATGGTTTATTTGTCTGATTACTAGCGGGCTTGGGTGTGTATTGTGGGATGATGCAGCACCTACGGTCGAGAATGTATCTCCCCCCATATTGCATTACCCAGTTTTGAATCAGTTATATCAGTGTTCCATTGACTCGGTTTTCCACTAGCAAAAATACCTGAACGATATGGATATACTGTAAGCTAAAATATTATGTTATGTATACTTAGTAATGATCGATTGATTAAAGTTGAATTTGTATTGTTTAGGAATTTCGATCTGTTAACTCATCCAGTTTTAGGCATTTTAAGGTATTTTAGGCTTGAAACATCCATGAAGCAAGCTATTTCAGGCATAATTGCTAGGTTGTTGCATTATTGTGGTAGTTTTATTTGTATATATGACACATCTGTTACGATTAGGCCGAGGTTACTTTAGTTAAAGAGATGTTAATTCAACCCTGTTTTGGACTGAAGTTGAGGCTAATTTTATTAGATTATTGTATGTACTATACCGTAGTTACTATAGGTTTCAGTTACGTCGCCTGCATGTCTTGGTATCTTATTCACATGTCTTGTTTGTTTGGTTACATGCTAGTTCATTCTCCTTCATCACGGGTTTAATGTATGTTTTGGGTATGTTAGAGAATTCTTCTTCTTCTTCTTGCTTTGTTTCATCTCGTGAGTTTTAGTATAGGTCTTTCAGTTTTGTAGGTTCTCTGTTGAATTTCCATCTTCGATGCAATCTGTTGGTTATTTATACAATTTAGGATATATTACGTATGTATCTACATTATAGAACATTATTTCAGGTCTAATTTAGTTACATATTGTTCATTTTTAGTGTTTTATATGTCTTCTTGCATCCTGATACAATATTTGACGTAGTTGTTATAGATGTAGAACAGACGATTTGTTACAAATTTGGTTTTGCTAGTAGGGTATTGCATATTTATTGTACGACCATTCTTCAATATTTAGGAGGAGTTAGAGAGTCCCCTAGGCAAAAGCTTAATCTGTTTATGCTTGTTTGTATAAGTAAACCGATTTACTGGGACGGATTCCCATTGTACTACAATTTTTTTATGTGAATTATAGCAGAGTAGAGAAACTTATTTAGCTATTCTATATATGTTCCTGATGTTATGTTTTTTTTCAACGAGAATCATAGGATTGTATGTTTAAGAGGTGTAAGTCCGTACTGCATCTTTGTGGAATTTGCGTCATTGATCCCTAGCAAATGTGTAGTTTAACGTTTAGCTGATAATTTACTGGATGGAGGGGTCCTTGTGTAGAGATGATTTACACTCTTTGGTAGTCATTTTGGAGTTCATCCATGTTCAACGGGATGTATCTTTGTTCGATGTTGTTCAGAAACGATGGGTTAACAGATGCGAGGTACTTCTGAAGTATTGTATCATGACTGTGTGTTACCTCTAAATTTGTTATATATCAGTGGTAGATTGCTGAGAAGTGACCTAGTAAAGCATTATAGAGTTCATTTGTATGACACAGTAGGCTTGGATTTGTACTTCTAGT
Source organism: Gammarus roeselii (assembly GCA_016164225.1). NCBI lineage: Eukaryota > Metazoa > Arthropoda > Malacostraca > Amphipoda > Gammaridae > Gammarus > Gammarus roeselii. Next base: position 8,265 of record SDVV010031380.1, read on the forward strand.
GGCATAGCATCAGTTAGGTCTATGAACTTGTTATAGATTTGAATGGTATGATAGTATAAAATAACATTACTCGCATTAACTCAGCGTAAAATGTCAGTTATTTTCGGTATGGCTGTAATGTTTGTATACGATCTTAGTCATGTACCAGATCACGTCGGATATTGGAGTAGGGTTCATCATCTGGGTGCGGTTTGATACGCCGTATATAATAGTTAATCATTGTTGCTAAGGGTAGAGTAGGAAATCTTATTTAGCTATTTTTTTCAGATGTTGGTGTATATTTTGATTTGATATCATAGGAATATATCTGTATTCGATACAAATTTGACTATTTTCATGTGATGTTGGGCATAAAATACGCTTGGAGAACTAATCTACCGGAATTTGTGTTGAGTGTTAGCGTTGAAATTCTTCAATAATTGAATGTACATCTCAATTATCTTATCCAATCGCAGGTCTTTGCTAGACGCTCATTCTAGTAAGTTTTACTTTTATAAATGTTTGTTAGACGTTTGCAGTTTAGACACTTAGAAGTTTTTGATTAATTCAGGCTTTTGTTATGAGACTGCATTCCCATTCAGAATATTTGACTTTTTCGACCATTCACCAGATCCACTTTAACATTTTCCACTGAAGGTCTGTAATGATGGTCATAATTCTAACTCATTCTAACCTGAAATTACCAAGGATTGTATATTTTTCCCCGTTTCATACTTATGTTAGGTATTTTTTTCTTCAGTGATTTAACCTTCATCCTTATCAAATCTATCCACTTGATTCTGTAGTTTTACCAATCTTTAGCAGATTGTGTGCCTTCATTTATATATTTTTTCACTTCGCTTGTTTCAAGTCCAGTAATATCGACCAGTTTCGGGTATTGTTAGGTCATTGCTCGTTTGTGGACTTACGAGTTCAAAACGTTTATGTAAGCTTACTCCATACGTCAGGGAGTGTTACGTGTTAAAGCGTTAGCAAGAATTATGCACGGTCTTACTGTTAGAATAAGATTTTTTTTTGTAATGATGGATGTGCTGCTCCTACCATTTTCGTCTATTATATCAAATATTGAATAAATCCACTCTAACAATTTTTCATTCAGATCTGCATTGTAAGGTCCGCAATCCACAAGATCAAGGATATAAACCATGTCTAAGGTACATAATTAACGAAATATATATCAATGTACGATAACATAGATCAAATATCGATGAATGCAAAAAGGGTTACCATACAATGACGAATACCTTATTACCTATCATAGCCTTTTCTAACCAATAGTTATGTATTTTTAATCAAGTTTTATGGCTATGTATGATATTGATATGTATGAAACTCTCCACGAGGGCTGTATATTTATCATATCAAAAGCAGTTGAATATATTTTCTCCAGTTTTATCCAGCAAAAAAACTTCTACAGATGTTTAGATTCCAGAATTTATCGATAGCTCTGTTACATGTTCGGATGAGACTCAGAAGGTAGGATCCAAGAGAACTAATGCACTTCAATTTGTTACAATTTTAATGTGGATCAGTTATACGCGATGTTATGTTCAAAGATCAAGTCATTCTAACCATTTAACCAACAATTATATATTTATATTTAGGTTTGATGGTTAAGTATGATATTTTGTCATTATTTTGTGCAATGTACATATCAAACCCCCTCCGCATGGCTCTATTTCACGTAGCTTTCTTTTTATAATATCACACACCACGTTCACAGATCACGCTTTTTGTACGCGTATGCAGGGCCCGTCACTGTATAATGAAGGCGTTTACAGGGGTCAATACCGGCGCAATGTAGACACATACACACATTTGTATCCATATACAGGGGCGGTTATCATCTGTAGCATTTTACCTCTGATCTATGAGATTTTTATTTTTTTCCATTAGAACAAAAGTCCCTTGTTTTTGTTACAAGATATTTAATGTGGACTTGCTTTAAGTCACGTTAGGTTGAAAAGATCTAATTAGCCTATCCTAACCAGCGTATCCAGGAATTATGTGTCATCTTTCGATATTTTTTCCTGCTTGCGTATGATACTTATCCATCTAGTGGATGAGCTTCACGGGATGTTTTGTTAAAAGAACTAATCATCCTAAACTATTATATCCCAGAAATGTTGTATTTTTTCCGATCGACTTTTTTTCATACTTGCATATGATTTCCAGTGCTTTAGGATTAATGCATAACAAATACCTCCACTTGGCTCTAAATTTTGATCTATCCTTTACAGTTTTGATACATACTTCCCATTTTGTTCGTGCAATTTTCATCCGTTTTCATTGATAATACCCACTTTTCAAACTTGAATGGATTGAATGTTACAAGAAATACAAATTTGTATCCACTTTCATACAAACGGACACATGGTCTCACACTATGTTTTCTTATTTTACTTCAATATTTTCACTTGGCTCTACATCCTTTGAAGACTTGCATCTCTGATTTACATTTTCCTTCCTACATTTTAAATATTCTGAAGAATGACGTTTCATATGGCGCCACAAATTGCTGCTGTTTCCATATTTAGATAATTTTATTTCTTCTCTGCAAATATGGCATACCCCCATTTCTCCATTAATATTGTAATAACGCCAAATCAAGCTATACCCCATCCTTACACAACAGAATCACCACGACGACTGAGCAGGAGCTGATCCGACTTTGATTTATGTATATCCAATCTGTATCTCATCTAGATCATTTACCCCGAGATAGGTTACACGTTCCGTTTCATACTGTGAAACATATTCTTCTACTAATTTCAACAATTTCGATGTTACCTCCGACTGACACGATGTTCGCAATTCATTAATTAACCTTCGAGTTTAGGATAATATAATCATTTTATTGACGACATACATAGTTTTAATTAGTATTAAATGACATTTTTTTTTCAGACCTTGCTAGTAACATCAATAACATCTACCTGGTTTTTGATATTTAAACAGAATTGTTCGTCATCTAACAGTACTTTTCATCACTATATTTTAGTATACTCTCAAAATCCATCTTATACTCCATCAAATCTTTGATGAAGATACCGAAGGCACTTCGTTCCCGTGTGTCAATAAATGTATTACTTATTTTTCTTGAACCTAATTATTCGAATCTTCTCCAATTCAAAGTCATTCTGAGATTCATCATTGAGAAATTTTGCATACGTTCTAGTTTCTCTTTTGTTCATAAGTATAATCTGTTGTCCACTACCTCAGCTGTATTACAATCATGATGAAGATTTTACCCTTGGATCATATAAATTATCGAGATTTGCTTCTCTTATC
>SDVV010031381.1:0-11555 GCA_016164225.1 Gammarus roeselii
AGGGAATCACCCCGTTACGGTGCAGGGAATCACCCCGTTACGGTGCAGGGAATCACCCCGTTACGGTGCAGGGAATCACCCCATTACGGTGCAGGGAAGCCCCCCGTTACGGTGCAGGGAATCCCCCCGTTACGGTGCAGGGAATCACCCCGTTACGGTGCAGGGAATCACCCCGTTACGGTGCAGGGAATCACCCCGTTACGGTGCAGGGAATCACCCCGTTACGGTGCAGGGAATCACCCCATTACGGTGCAGGGAATCACCCCATTACGGTGCAGGGAATCACCTCGTTAGGGTGCGGGGAATCACCCCGTAATGGTGCGGGGAATCACCCCGTAACGGTGCGGGGAATCACCCCGTTCAGTGCGGGGAATCAACCCGTTTGGGGGGGGGATCAAACCCGTTTGGGGGGGGGGGAATCAAACCCGTTTGGTGCGGGGAATCAAACCCAATAAGAGGCCATAGCTTGCCACACAATTTTTCATTAATTACTTTTTTTTGGTTGATAGAAATGTTGGAACGTACGGTGCTTCATGGTCATCATGGTAGCTGTAGCTATTCACACCATCAATAGAAAGTTCCTCAACCGCATCCTTTCAGAGTTATTTCAAAGTATGCGGAAAATACGGGGAGTCACCCTGGTCAACGCTATAGTATTAGGCTTGTATAGTAACCTCTCCTCGCAAACATGTAAACTTGACAATGCAATCAGAGGCAGTTGGCAGATCGTATGCTCCGCAGAAAGTTATTACGTCAGTAAACCACTCCGCAGCCTGAGCTTCAAAGTATATTCAACTCCAGGGTTGATAAATTTTCCATAACTTCTCAGGTATCACTATTTGGAGTACCTCTGATCCACTTTGGACATTTCCAGTCTGGCCAAGAGGTAAATTGACTTACTTGACCTTGCTTGAGCTACATTGTGAAATAGGACTAATTAAAGCACTATGTAATGTTTGTGAACTTGATTTTGGACAGAATCTGATACAATAAACCAATTGTCATCTTGACATCAAATGGAAGATAACATGGTGAAATGCTACAAGCTTCAAAACTGACCAATTTTAGAATGAGGAGCCGCCATATCACTGAAAATCATACCAGAGATATTGGTCCTGATTCGTGAATTTTTCCTCCCTGATTTAGTGGTAGAACAAATTTCAGCGGAGTTGCTGCCTACAGTCGGCGTAGTTCAACAATAAAAAATCAATTTCAATTACATGCTAGGGAGTTATTGACGACAAGATTCTCTCGGAGTTGTAAGCAAAATTTCTGCTGAGTTTATGCGTACATCTGATATGAATATATTTTCCACCCTCTGCTGCAGGCAAGATGAAGGCACAGAGCCACTACCCTGCTGTATGAAACTGCACCAAGGTGGGCCCCACAGTATACATTTCAACTTTTTACCACACTCCGATCCAGGGTGGAAAAAGTATTTGTATTGGACGTACACGTAACTCCACAGGAATTTAGTTTACAACTCGGCAAGAATCTTTCATCAATAACTCCATCGTATATCATTGAAATTAATGCCTTAAGTGTGGAACTACACACTTTACGCAGCAACTACCATGAAATTTGTCCTACCAGTAATCTCCACCACAAGGACCTGATCTTAGAGACATTTGCTTGTTGACCACTATCAAAAATTCGAAATGGAGGAGACAACATCCCAGCACGCAGCAACCTCTATCTATACTCTTGCTTTTCTGGAGTACTGAAGCCACTCCTAAGGAAGTGTCTAGGGCGGTGCAGTTAGAGCCAATTTTTAGGGTAATCAAACCATTTCTCCATAGTCTAGGGTACAGACTAGGGTAATTGAAAGATGCATGGCTTCTGAAGAAGGAGATTTACTGCTTTCAAAAAACTTCAATCATATGTTGAACAGCTTGGTTTGATGTAAACGGCAGGGAACTTTTTGTTTCGTTGAACAGTGACAATAAGGAGAGAATTGCATTTTTGGGGATTGTCCTGATGACTTTTGCTTACTCAAGTTATCCCCAGACAGAATTTTGTCTTGTACAGTTATAATGTTGAGGCAAGAATTGCTTCCTATGTGATGGTCCGAGGATTTTTGCTCACTCAAAGTTTCCAGATAATGCTTTTTCAATCAATGTGACTATTTTAATTATGAACTGGCAGATCTTTGATAGCCATTGCCTACTGTGGTTGACTGTCCAAGCAGAATATGCTCTTGAAATTGAACTGTGTTGGCTTCATCTAACTCAAGTAAGAATAGAACCTTCTACTTTGATAGATTGGTCACTGTGCGGACATTTGCTTCAATTGTACTGTTTGTCATTAATGTATGCAGCATGTGTGTCAGTTAAATTAGGCTGTTTCATGCAAAGATGTTGGTTTGCTGCATGTTTAGTTGGTCACTTATTAGCTGCAATAGTCTAGTACCTTTAGCAAGTGATCACCATGAACACTTTACAGATCAATTTTCTTCTTGCAATGCATTTATCATGTTTTGCCCTACAATCAGCTGTAATTTCATGTTATATAGAATCATTAACTGAATATTAGATGCATTTAACAAGAAATGTATATTACATATGTAGAAGCGCATGATATTTTTACCAGAAAATTAGAACTTGTTAAAGCTCAATGATCTTATCTGAGTGCATTATTCTTAATATCTTCAGTTTTTCCATTTTATTTGCTGTCTGCTGTAATTGAGTACTTTCTGAAATCTAGGAAGCAAAAAAATCTTAGTGGAAACTCTGTACGGTTTGGCGCGCATTGTAGTTCTGTACCTCGACTGCAGCGTAGGCGAGAGGGTGTGTGCTGCTCCACAACTCCAGTTTGCACAATTTGGCCGGCAGCGCACGCAAACATTGCTAAGGCATATTTGATGCGCACGTAAATCTTGAGATGAGGCGCACATGAAGACACCTTTCCAAAATATTGCACGCGAAGACAGCATATCACACGTAAACAAATCTTCAAACTGTTTGGTATGCTACAACTTTATGCACGCATTTTCCTCCTTAGCATATCAATTCAAGCTGACACTGAGATTCCAAACCAATGCACAACCTCATTTAAGAACTAGTAATTTCTTTGATCGGACACTCCCGATTGACAGCTGTCAGAGAAACGAACAATAACCAATATCTCAATTTTTGGCAGGAGAATAAAACATTGGCGATTTACAATACAACACGTAATATTAGTCAAGATGAAGTGCATCATTATTTAGACTCAAGTATGAATTCAACAAATAGCTAAACTGCAATATTAAAAACCTTCCAGCATGGTTTGAATAACAATTCAACATTCCTACATTTTGGCACACAACACTTCACATGGAAGCAAACACCAACATCACACACGTTTGGTAAACAAGTTAGGCGCATCATTCATGGAACAGCCGGAGGGGGTGCTATACTACGCGTTACTGTTTTCAGTCAGATGGTCAGGAATCAAGATTTGTGAATGGTCTTGTTAGTGATAGCTTATTTTAATAAGAATTTATAGTGATTGTTAATTGTAATTTGTAAAACTACCAAAAGAAAGGGTATCATCTACTCTCGAACATTCTGTTTTGGAGGACGCCTGGTTGGTGAGAGGTCTGCATCTATGTGCGGTCATCCCAAACTGTAATTCTGACCTCCATTGCCCGGCGTACGCTCCTCTAACTTTCATTTGAACATATATTTGCTGGTATTTTCCAACAGTAGAGCACATAACTCTACAAACCTACTTTTTGAGCTCACGCAAAGGTCTAAATATGACTATATCAGCTGCTGAGGCGCAAGGCTGGTTCGTTTCTTGATATTCAGAGATGATAACACACATAATGTTCTCAACCCTGCACCCAATTGTGCAATCTGGTCACAACTAAGCATAACACTTCTCCCCACTTCATCAACTCTGCACAGTTATTGCATTCATACAAAACTCCGCAGCGTTAGCGGTCAATTAAATGCAACTCCGTGGTTGATCAATTTTCTATAACTCTGCATGAGTCACTATTTAGAGGAACTCTGATCTGCATAGGACATTTCCAGTCTGGACTCCAATCTGGACAGTCTGGTCAAAGAAATTACCAGTTCTTCAATGATGGCAATATGCAGTGTTTAGGAATCTTGGTGTCAGCTTGAATTGATGTGCTTAGGAGAAAAAAAAACGCAAAAACTTGTAGCACAACAGATAGCAAGATTTGTTAAGGTGCAATGTACTATCTCCACATGCAATTGTTTATGGATAGGTGTCTTCACATGCGCATGAAATAATTTTTGTCAATGTTTGCATGTGCTACCCACCAAATTCAGCAAACTGGATAGAAACAGCTATACAGTCAGTTTGGTATGTTCCTTTTCTGCCACTGGTCCAGGCCTGAGCATTATGTGGAGTATATTGGTTTGCCTTGGCTAGAACATCCCACCCTGGCAGCTACAGCTGGTTTCTTTCATCTTTGGCAGTGCTCTGATATTACTCCTTTTATACCTACTCTCATTACTGACAGCAACGGCAGTAGTACTTAGTCCATGGCCAGTGATCATAGCCTCGTGTTCTTAAATGTGGAGGTGCCATACTCAAATGCATCAATTATGGCAAAATCTCCGGCTAGGAACTATGACGGATGAAGTAGCTTTAGACAGAGAATCTGTATTAGAATCAGCCAAAATTCGTGCAACATAAATGTCGACAACTACTCGTGCAGTCCGACTCATAATTTCACATAAAATTCTCAACATAGGTGATCATCCAACCCAGTCAGACCTAATTCAGGTCCCTGCTAAACTCGAATTTGCGACGAGTTTCACAAACCGGCTATCACAATCAGCTACATGAACACAATAATATTATCCTTGACATAAATAATGGACCAGATTATGTTTGGCCCTAGCTATTTAGATCAAATAAAATAGGGGCGCGAATGTTTATCGAAATCATTGTCGATGAATGAAGCTTTTCTGGTTTTGTTTATTCACTACTAGCTAACGCAGATGATAACATGCAATTGATTAAAATTAGGTAAATATTAGCAACATTTCATTACTTACGCCATTGTAGTATCTGATTTGTTCCTATTAATAATTGGCAACAAAATTAATTACACTTATGACAGCACAGGGTAAACTGTTGATAACACGTTTGATCTTCCCGTACTGATCGGACGTTGTTTGGGAAATATTGCCAGAAAATTCACTCAAATAAAATACTAATAAAAAATATACAAGTTTCTTGGATATACGATGTGGTAATGAATATATTGAGCAACAAGCAGTTTTGATCAGACAACAATATTTATTTGAACTAAAAATTTGAAATGTTGTGTATTTTTAGAGGACGTACCAACTGTGAGAATGCATGCAAAAGCTTCTCATAATGCGACAGCTTCTGTATTCTTGCGGGGAGCTTATGCCCGCCTTTTTACTGAGTAATTTTGTGCGGCCGCTGAGCAATGATACTATTTTTCCCCCCAGCAGCAGCTGGTCCAGGCTGTGTGATCAGTCATGCCGAATGCCCCAGTAGGTGCATTAGAGAAGACGTCCATGACCCTGGACCAGCTGCTGCTGGGAAAATAAAATTAGCTGGTGGTTTATATATAAAAAATATATACACAGAGTGTGTACCAACCAATCGTAAGAGTATGAAAGCCGCAGCTATTTTGGAAGGCTGGAGCATCAAAAACTCACATATTCCATCGAATACAGATCAAACAGACTAACGTGAAAGTCTTGCGATGGATGTGGCTGCTGCGGAAGGTGAATTGTTAAATGCAGAAAGTATATTATGGAAGCATATAGGCATTTGGAGCGAATATGGAACGCTAGCCGATGTTATTTAAATTGTCGTAGACCTCATCGGCCTGAGGAAATGCACACATGATGCACATATTTCAAGGTCTCTTAATTTAAACTTCTATGAATTCATGCAACCAATCATGAAAAATAAGAAAATAATAATAATAAAATCAGTGAAATGCAAATCAGTTAACTATTTATTATGTGTCTTACATTGATTTTTTAATATTTTTCGAACGATTTTAATATAAGTGTTATCGTCCATTAGGTAATTTTCATTTATGTTTATAAAGATAATGAACTGCTTGGCGGTTGGTGAAACAGGGTACACTAACAAGACACTGAGAAAACTGTTTAGACGGATATGGACAACATTGCCAGAAATAAGTGTACCATAGGATAAGTATACAGGGTCATACAATATCCGATTATTTCCTTCTAAGTAAGTGTGCTAAATCTCTATCGTAATATTGCTTGATGGTCGTAAAATGCACGCTTTGATGATCGGTGTGATGAGAAACTTGTTTGTTGAAACGGTTCATGTACAGTGGGTGATGAGCGAGTCTTCAAGGTGACGAAATGCTGGTAGTCATTGGTACGCGTTTGTGGTTGACGAGCAGAGTGAAAGTTGAGGGCGGTATAGAAACCGAGTCCAAAAAAAATTGTTCAGTAGCTGACTGTAGCGCATCCTCTCGTGGTAGAGACGGTCACGGGAGGTGCGAGAGCGCGTTTATTAACTGTGCGGCACTAGGGGCGATACTGACTGAGCTAGGCCAATGAGTGTGCAGCGACCAACCGTGCGGTAGTGGTACAAACAAATTTTTCGACGTACTTAGACTGGTGAACGTTGCCATGTGGGAATGATTGCTTTAGAACAATATGACATGTTATAACAATGAGTAATAAAGGATGAGTAACGTCGTTTTACATTCATGAAATAGTTGTTTAAGTGCTGTCAGAACATTTAAATATGATAACATTGTTGATCTTACTTGCTCAACTCAACGTAATTACGTACGTACGTGGTGGTCTGGTTAGAAAGATGGGCGGGAATGTTTGAGTGAAAGCAAGTACAGCTGACTATGAGTGAACGTTGCAGCCACTGTGCACGTGAAATCGCACGGGTTTATTGGGAATGAAGTGCTTGAAAAGGTAATGACCAGACGTAGGAAATAATTACACTGCCATTGTTTAAATTTAGTGAGCGGAAATGACATTTTTTACTTATAAGTAAAAGTATGATGTTATTTGAATAAGTACAAATGGTTTGTTTGAATGCATGATAACGTAGGCTGAAAATCGTCTCATCATGGTTTAGCCGGAAAGGTTGGTAGTTGTTTGCGCTTTGGGGCACCGACGGTTACGATTACAGATGAAGGAATGAGCGTACATAGACATGAAGTATAGATGAGAAATGACTTATGAAATATCTGTGTTACAAGTGACTGCAGAAATTATCCACAATGTTATAAGCGGTAGGACACTTATAGTAACATAGTACTATAATTATAATAGGGCGAGAACATAGTATAGGGTGGCTGAAGTAGAGTAGGGACAATAACGTGGCAATTGGCCGCTACAAATCTAACAATCACCCCAACAGCATGGATTATATCATACAATAGTGTGTCATTCCAGCAGTTTTTTGTAACGCATAGGACATCAAGTCGTTAAGCTATTTTTTTTTTCGCGTCTATGTATGCTTGTTCAAGTAGTATCATGCCTTTATTCTATAGACCTACAGATACCACCTATGCCGAGGCTGACCACAACCCATTATGTCAAAAAAGCCTCCAAAGACCGGTTACTGGTCAGCCCACTGTGAGGTTATTTTTGCCCAGAATTTTTCGAGGCCGGGCTTATTGTCCCTCTCCCAAATCTGTAGTGGTCAATCGCATTTCTATTGGTCCTACTATACTGTACATTGGTCCTACTATTGGTCCTACTCTATTGGTAGGAAAGCTTGTGTTTGTCACGCTGTAATTACCAATTAGCCGAAAGCAAAAAAAAAACATCTACAACGGTCCCATTTAGACTTGTCCAGAACCTTTGAAAGCAAGCCATGTCACTAAATCCTGCATTATCAAATGTCTAAAATTATGTTTACAGTCACCATATCATTTACTAGCCAACTGTCTCTCAAGAAACTTAAAAAACCTGCATAGCATTACTACCAGTCGTCATGCATAATTCTTTTGTAAATATTTTTACATCGCCTATAAGTTTAAATTCTTCAACCTTCTATACGGCGCTGTACCCTACGTCTGGATGTGTTCAAGCATTCACGCTGTCGCCAATACGACAACTTGTACTGAGGTACCTTGCCAATCATTCCATGCAGCCAATACAGGCTCAGTCAAGGAGGTTGGACCAAGGAGGTTAGAATAGATGGAGTAAGCGTAACAGCTGGCATACGTTCAACACTGTCGGAAGCGAGGAGGTTGTATAAGTGGAGGCGCCACAGCCAGTTGTATGAACGCTAGCGAGTGAAGCCAAGCCACCGGCCACAGCCACAAGGCGGCGTTAAGCGAAGGACCAAAATACTGGAGGATAGATAGGGAATAATTAATTCTTTGCCCTCTAACTCTTGATAGCAGAAACCTATACAGGTATGAGACATGCCAAGATCATATTAAATAGAGACATTTCAAATGAATTTATAACTACATTTATAACTACACATTGTTACATTAAAGTATATTTAAAAGAATTCACTAGTTAGAAATTACCGGTTCTTGGTGTTCTCTTGTTGCTGTACATTCGAAGTATAGTTTTTCATGTCATAGAAGTATATTACTTGAATGCATTTTAAAACAATGCATTTTATCAGAAAGCACACAAGATTTTCCAAAGGAATACAGCTTGAATTAAGACATCAGGTCGCATGTGATTGCTAATTAAAGTCTCATGCAGGGGCAAGTTGTGTGCATCCAGCGTGATGCACGCAAAGACGATGGGCTTCCGTACAATTTTGATGTAAGTTTTTATTCGAGGTCCATTCAGCGACAGTATACTGCGCAAGGTTTTGCGAAAATTGTGCTATGAAAAATACACTAAGACGAGGAAGACAATGCACAAGTTTTTACATCAAAAAAGTCAGGCCCACGAGGATAATTATTCACTTCAGTATATAATAATTCCGGCAATTCAGACAAACGTGTGCTGTTGATCGTATAATGAGCTTGCTTTCTCTAGAGTTAACGCTGAAACCGCACAAGCATCGCTATGTTGACTACTAGACCTCGATTTCTAAGCGATAAGGTAATAGTCTTATATTTTTATAGATTGAAAAAAAAATCGCTATTTAGTGGTCAATTTGAAGTAATGTTCAGTACGACGTGAATGTTTCATGCGCGATGCCTCTTCAACGAGTTTTGCAATTTGACGGAAAACATGTGGTTACCTCATCGATGCACGCAGTCTAAACACTGTTCTCTCTCCCAATTGATGATTTAAACGATTCAGGTACACAATATCAACTAATTTTTAAGTCTATTACGTACCTACTTAATAAAAGTGACTTCAGTGATGTAAGTTCGCCGCTCAGAGCAGCCGAAGGCACTGCAAAAAGTCGTTATGATAGTGATACGTCTACCTTCTCCGTTCATTTCAATGCATTGGTGCGCGCTCGGTTGCCCCTCCAACTGGCTGGCAGCCAGCCCAGTCATGCGTCAACCTGAAGCAGCTGTGCGGCCACCATCGATCCAACCTCCTTGGTCGGGAGATCGCGAAGTATGACTGAGCAATAACGCGCCAATTTTGAATAGATCGACAGCCAGTCGGCTCCACGAGTTGGCTACCGTGCTAAGAGGTTGGTGATGCGATTTTTCTCGAATTTTATTTAGCGTTCATATATGATCCAATGTATTAACAATACATATTTCACCTATCGTCAATATTAAAACACATAATGCCATACGATGTAGTTTGGGTGACTGCATATTGAGAGATATGAGCATCGTATAGAATCTTATACTCGAGTGCAATAGTACCGCATCGTGTTTATTGACCATGTAGTTTAGCTACAACATCATAGCGCCACATGCCCTCACTGCATGACACCTCGCGGGCAACTAAACTGAACTGGCTGAAGCCGTGGCTGGCCGCTGGTCAATCACGCTTAACCCCAGTCCGACAGAGTTCTGCCGTTACGGCCACTCCATCTATTCTAACCAGAGAGGTTGTATAGGACCTCCTTGATTCTAGCCTCCTTTGGCTCTGTACACCACCACCAGCCATATAGCCGACACACGCGCACTCGCCCCTCGTGGCCGTCTCAATTCACGGGAGAGTGCGCTGGACTCTGAAACATTCGTGGATGGCGTCCACACTCGTCAGAGGCCGCTCAACTCCACTCACAGTAGCTGCGCGATGACAACTATACATCTCGCACGCCTAGTGCGTTCCAAGCAGCCACTGAACCTACGCATCACAACTAAAGCACACAATATCGCCACCGCTATGGGAGCAACAATGACTTCACCGTTCGCGTCAGCCCCAGTAGCGCGTGTCAACGTTGAGCTTGACTCAGTACTGTCCAAACAACTCAAGCCTAGAGGACGTCAGTCAGTGCTACAACCAGCTGGCCGTATAGCCAGCGCCCTCACTGCACTCGCTATCCTCGCTGCCTCGTCGGTTCAGCAACCATTCGAACGTCGCGTCAGGATCTATCAACTCTACCAAATGGATCGCCACCTCGTCACTGCAGTGTCTCATTGACACGCATGAAGTGTGTTGCACAGTAAAATTAGTCGTCGCGCGCTCCCTTCAAGTCTTCGCCATGCCGTAAGTTCCTCGATGTCGGGTGTCCCCTGTATATTAGTGCAAGTGCACTCAGCGCGTACTAGGTTAGTTGACGGTTGTGTTGCAGGGGTCACCATCTATTAGTGCAAGTGCACCCAGTGCGTACTAGGTTAGTTAATGGTTGTGTTGCATGGGTCACCATCTATTAGTGCAAGTGCAACCAGCGCGTACTAGGTTAGTAAATAGTTGTGTTGCAGATGTCACCATCTATTATTGCAAGTGCACCCAGCGCGTACTAGGTTAGTAAATAGTTGTGTTGCAGGGGTCACAATCTATGAGTGCAAGTGCACAAAGCGCGTACTAGGTTAGTAAATGGTTGTGTTGCATGGGTCACCATCTATCAGTGCAAGTGCACCCAGTGCGTACTAGGCTAGTAAATGGTTGTGTTGCAGGGGTCACCATCTATTAGTGCAAGTGCACCAAGCGCGTACTAGGCTAGTAAATGGTTGTGTTGCAGGGGTCACCATCTATTAGTGCAAGTGCACCCAGCGCGTACTAGGTTAGTAAATGGTCGTGTTGAAGGGGTCACCATCTATGAGTGCAAGTGCACAAAGCGCGTACTAGGCTAGTAAATGGTCGTGTTGCAAGGGTCTCCACCTATTAGTGCAAGTGCACCCAGCGCGTACTAGGTTAGTAAATGGTTGTGTTGCATGGGTCACCATCTATTAGTGCAAGTGCACCCAGCGCGTACTAGGTTAGTAAATGGTTGTGTTGCAGGGGTCAACATCTATTAGTGCAAGTGCACCCAGCGCGTACTAGGTTAGTAAATGGTTGTGTTGCAGGGGTCACCAAATATTGGTGCAAGTGCACCCAGCGCGTACTAGGTTAGTAAATGGTTGTGTTGCAGGGGTCACCAAATATTAGTGCAAGTGCACCCAGCGCGTACTAGGTTAGTGAATGGTTGTGTTGCAGGGGTCACCAAATATTAGTGCAAGTGCACCCAGCGCGTACTAGGTTAGTAAATGGTTGTGTTGCAGGGGTCACCATCTA
>SDVV010031382.1:0-11555 GCA_016164225.1 Gammarus roeselii
ATATGATACGGGCATGAAAGAGATGCGTGAAACGGGTCAAGCATAATTACAATACATTCCCACAACACATAATTATTGTACGTGGCGGCATAGCCCACCGCAGCAGCAAATTCACCTTACAGTCCTGAACACATGAATATACCTGCGTCACACACCCAATCATGACTACGTGTGGGGCTTCTACCTAAAATACAAATGAGATTTAAACATTATAAGAAAGCAATGTACATTTTTGTCAATGCCGACCAGTTCAGATAATTCCCACACCCAATATGAAATTTATTTGCCACTAGACAATGCATGGATTGTTAATTATCACCACTTTTATCTCCCGGCAATAAATATTAATGGTACTCATCTATACAGCAGGCACAGGGAATATTGGTTCGCGGAGTCCAATACATGAACTTCGCGTTACAGTCCAAGCCGCGCGAAGTCTCTCTCAACTTTGGACCTGCGGGGTCGATCAAATAGCTTGGTGAGGACATTTACTTATGCCTTAGGGGCTTACTACGTTCAATAAATAATTTTCTATACATGTATAATTTTACGTTAAATTATGCTGAACAATTAATTATGATCATGATTGACGAAGCACATTTATCAGGCAGGGCAAGTTGGTACTTTACATACAACACTTCAACTCACCAAGGCAACACGGGTATTCCACACTACACGGAGCACGACGAACCACTCTCTATCACGATCTCAGGGCACAGAACTGAACTGCCTTATTTGGCTCCTTTTTATATACTAGGTATTTTCCGGAAATACATTGCCTTTGCTTCAACCGGCAAGTGCTCTCTTGACCCTTAGATACCGGATGCCTTTAGTTGATGTCCAATTTAACCAAAGAGTTCAATCGACCTCACCACCTAAGATTAAGAGGTAATGCATACGGAGTCGAGCAGTATGCCCTGGTTCAAAACTACATCTATATTAACACATTCACAATATAAGGATAATATTTAATTAGTTATATAATTACATTCTGCCTCCCGGGTTGGGACAGGAAATGATCATTCGAAGATGGCTTAGGAATGTGATCGTCAAATCAGCCGGCAATTATCAATGCAATAAAGAGGATGCATTTTGTGACAAACAACCTTATTTACGTCCCGCTGCAGACTTGCCGGCTACATACAGCACGTCTGTCGACTTCCGTCGACTTCCATTCATTCTTGGCCTGACTGACCTGCTTCATATCGTATATATATATATATATACCTTAATAAAATATATCATAATTGGTTAGGCTGCTTGGGTATGTTGACTAGGTATTAACATATCTGGCGGTGTGTGGCAACCATTTTGTATGCATTGATTTATTTGTCAATGATGTCGTACATTGATACAAAAACCCATAATTATGTACCTTTGTTGGTATTTATTTATATTATAGACTTTATAGTATATATATTATGTACTCACAAATCTATAGCAGAAGTGCTAAAGTGGAAATAGTGAATGCTCGAATAAGTCAGATATTCTGAATTTCAACGAAATCTTATACCAATACTGAATCAAGCAATCATTATAACTGTATAAACTGCAAACGGGTAACATATGATGAAACAAGTAAGATATGTTGGAATAAGCATCTAGTAAAGGTGCGCGAGAGAAATATATAATTCAGATCTGCAATGAAGTGATGGAGTATTTAACACTGACGCTCTATACAAATCCAGTAGACTAGATCTCCAAAACAACTTAAAACGGTACCACAGATCCTACGTCATGAGGTAAAATATACCAATATTCTCTACCACAACAAGCAATTAAGAGAAATTTATGCCCAACACTACATCAAATTAGGCGAATTTATGTCTAATACAATTATATACCTATGATAACTGTTCAAAACGTATAACGGCAAACAAATAGCTGAGTAAGTTTCTCTACTCTACTCTAACCCACATTGTTTACCTATGATATACGCTATAATCCTACCATACCCCAGAAGATAAATCCGACGCTAATATGGAAGGTGTATGGTCGATCAATACGTGAAGCCAATATACATTACCGATCTTGTAATTATTATAAATAAACCTGCACTTCAACTCCTAAGGTGATCTGAAACCGGACTGAGATCGTATACAAACATATAAGCCTAACCACAAATATCTGACACTAAAACAAACACTAAGTTCATGAGTATAAAGTTATCTTACCGCGGAACACGTTGAATCTATAACAAATTTTAAAAAATATAGGATACCATGTCTCTGGTAGAACAAATCAAAGCCCACCGTGTGATAACAACGAACTCTGTAATGCTTTATTCGGTCCCATCCCATCAAGCTACCCTTTAAAAGATGCGAACCTAAGTTATCCTAAAATATCCTATAACTGTATGAGATAACTATTCGAAATTCCGGAAACAATACAAATTCAACATATATCAACCGATCATTACTAAGTATCCATAACATAATATAATAACATCCAATAGATCCATATCGTTCAGCTACTCTTGCTATAGGGCATTTAACCGATACTCGCAATACAAAAAAATCGAGATAAAATTACCCGAACAGTCTACGTACACTTGATAACGGTCGATTATCAACATGCGGATATTTGGTAACACCGAAATATCTGGTTCAAAACTGGAAAATGCGTTATGGGGTAGATAGATTCTCGTAACAAAGTTACTACATCTAGAGAAATATATACATCAACCCGCCAAGTACCAAACTCTTGTACCATACTATTCTTATAGATATTATATGCATATGAAATAAAAAGATGGAAAACATATAACGTACCCCCAAATTCAGCCAATAGGTTTTAATCAAGCATCCAACCGTTAAGAACCCAGCAAGCAGCCATTTATTGAGTCAATTATACCCCAACTAGATATGAATAGGAACGTATTATACACAGAAAAATATATATAATTATAATACAGACATAAATATGTAATTATACAGACACTCAAAACGTATAAATAATGATAAAGCAGACGTGAAAATTACTGATAAGACAAAGAACAGCTAGGAGTAGCCTCACCTGACGACCATTCCAGAGGCGTACTGATCTTTTTGTATAGAGGGTCCCGACACTTCCACCAATCTCCAGAATAAAACGAAGGCATATTCCTAACACAACCGAATAAATATAAATATAATGTAATTTCCGTATAATGTAATTTTAAGGCTACACTGTTCTGATTGTGTGGAAGGAGGCGTAGTATTTCGAGTCGAGGCTATGATGTCCGACCAATAAGATCAAAGCATTGTGAAGGCCTTGTGTTTAGTTAGGTGATTGAAAGTCGGGCCATGAACCAGAGGGACGACAGGGAACGGGGGTAGGCACTGCGTAAGGAGTAGAGGGAACTTCAAGACCAACACTGAGGCAGTGCGGTCACGCGGCCACTCGGGCCCTCAGCCAGTGCCTGTTGAGGCCAGAGCAGTCGCAGTACCCTGTAACTTGTATAAATCCGCGGGAGCATCACCTTCAAGAGGGGCCGTAACTGTAGTCGTGGGGGGGGGGAGGGACCCTTCACATCCAGCGTCAGGGTGCGGGAATGGAGCTGCAACTATTTCGTATTCATCCGCTGCAAGTCTGCAAGGGCAGTGCGCCTGTCACCGATATCAATCTGAGAAGGCATCATCGTCAAGGGGAGACGTGACGACAGCTGTGGGGGCAGAAACCCAACGCATTGAGCGCCATGGCTCAACAGGGGGGAGGGGGAGCAGCAATTGTGGCGTACATCCACTGCAAAGCTGCAAGTGCAGTACGCCTGGTACCTGTATCGGTCTGCGGGGCATTTTCTTCAAGGGCGGGGAGCGATGCCGTGGTAATTCTTCCTTTGAGGCGTGGTGGATCGTCAAGAGCTTCGGACGGCAGCTGTAGGGGTACCTTCGGTATTGCGTAGCTGGCTCATAAGTGTGTTAATTAGTTCCGAACAATGCCACGTAAGTCTAGAGATGTGTTAGAATTTCGTCGGGGTGGCACCCCTTTATCTCCTTATAACTGGGCAGTTTTCCCGGCGATTGGGTATAACCAGTGCAGTGTTGTGTGGAAGGCCTGGACCATATTTATCGGTGTTTAATTAGGTTGTTTCTATCAAAACTGTGTTCATGAGTTTCTAAATATTTATTATAAACCAGAGTGAAGTGTCCTTACCCATGCAGTCAATTCAATAATAAACCTAAACGTCTTTCCTGTTTCCTGTTTTTCGCCTTGACCCTCCTCCGCTATACCTATAACTATCTCCTTCAATCATCTTTAATCTGCGTTTCCTTACATAAATGAATAACAGAACGAAACCGAGCGTACCCCAATACAGTCATCTAAAGGATAAAAAACGTACATACATACAATGAACCTCAAAATATAATAAAATATAAATATACCTGAAGACAAAACCTTATCAAAAATATATTAGAAAAAGCAAGGACCGAAAGCCCACCCGTCACCCGTTATCCACCCGTTAGCCACTCGAATGAGTCACCCGTTAGCCACCCGTAAGCCACACCTGCGCCACCCGTAAGCCAGCTATAAGCCAGCTATAAGCCAGCCGTAAGCCAGCCGTTAGCCAGTCGTAAGCCTCTTTGGCAGCTGAAATGTTATGTATAAACTCCCGTAGACCGGACAAAAATAGCGTTCTGCAGATAAGTAACTACTGATATATTTACATTTCCTAGCAGATATACAGCTCAAACACAGCAGAAGATGGCGTGGTCGCTCGTAGTCATGGAGCATCTTTACAAATCGCCTTCTTGTTTACTCTACCGTTATATACAACAGCTCAAGCATAGCAGAAGATAGCGTGGTTGCTAGCTGTCTTTGTGCATTTCTGCAACTGTACTGTCTAGTCAAATGACACATTAGACAAACCGCTTTTTCCGGTACACGTCAAAAGAAACATCGAATGCTTACGTCATATGATAAAAAATTCAGTTCGTATTTAGCATATTAGTTTCTCGGGATGCTAGTCACTGCCAAAAGGCATGTTAACTAGATTACTGTTTTCGTAGGAATAACACTGTATGACCAATTCGTTTAAAAGCTCTTACCCGCTCCCACGATATCGGCGAAAAGGCGACGATAATTACGGACAGATTAAAAGCTGCACCTACAAAGTTGAAAACGTCGCAGGCGCAATGAATGCTCAGCCCTGCACATGGCGTCTACCTGACCTAACACTGTACCCTCGAGTTACACCCTATCCAATATACTCATTATTGGAAAAAAATTGCTTAGCATATTTGCAAATTATGCCTTGGAAACGGAAACGTAAAGCAAGGAACGGCCCAAATTGACTAAGTGTATTATTGTTCTTTCGCTCTAAAATACTTTTCTTGTGTTCTCTAGCCGCAATTGACTTTACAGGCACGCCCGGGAATCATTTTTTGAGATTCGAAGACGCCAGCTTCTGCCACCTTTTATGGGCCATAAACCATGAAAGGAATTCCTGTAACGACCGTTAAGAGATTTTGGAGATCTCACAAGAGGAAGAGGAAGGGAGACTGTTGTAAAAACTTGAAGACACGAACTGCGATTTTGTAACTGACGGTGCGAATTAAACGGGAAACTCTTCAACGTGCGGTGTGATCTCAGCAAAAAAAATGGATTTCGAACTAGCAAAAAAATGTTGTAATGTTAAACATGTAACAAAAACTATTTACTTTCAACTATCTAACTCGCAATCGTTCTTGGACACTACCATTCCACCGGTCGTCATTCCTACTGAAAATGACACTCCTCCCACCCCGCCGGTTTTCAGTCATAAAGTGGATGGAATCACACTGCGGATCGAGTATGGGTAATTGGCTTATCACGTAGGGAAATAATGCCAAGAAATATCCCCTGACGAACAATGGACATAGGTAACAAGTGAATATAATAACCAAATTGGAAACTTTGAAATCGTTTGGCTACTTTGGAAAGAAGAAAGTAACATAAGAGAAAGAAGGGAATCAAGGACTGTCGTGTTGTGACTTGATGGTAGGAGTTGGTCCAACTAAGGATTCGTCAGCAATTCAATAATTATTTTTCTTCAGAAGGTGGCCGAAATGCAGCTGAGATAGATGACAACGGCATGGATAATAAACATTACGTATTTCTTCCTATATCAACTAGGCATCAGCTCGAGCCAGCTAGCGAAGACGAAACAAAGACTATCCTACCTGATTTAAGTGATGGGTCCCATGGGCTCGATGACGAAACGCTATATGTGTTGAAGGATAATTCTGATCCTTGGGTGGATGTCATCAAACATATCTGTTAGATAGCTTTACCATGGAAACTTTTCCCTGCCAGTTAATGCTCGCCCGTGTAGCAAGGAAATTCAAATAAGTCGATGTTGTATACATCTTCCTCCGGCTAGTGTTTCGAGCTGTTGTTAGTAGAGTCTTGGAGATTATTTGTTTAGTCACATATATGTGGCAATTAGATGTTACAACCATTTTCTGGCAAAATAAAAATGCAGTAATTTAGTAGACGCGCTCATTCATTATATTTATTGTGGCAAAGAAAAAGTTGTGAATGTTGTTGGTTACAGTCCTATTCAAGTACAATACAAATAAGAAGATGAACCGTATGCAACAGCTTTTGCCATTTCAAGCAGATGCGCAATGCCATTCAAGACTGCGCAGAATGCCTTTGCATGTAAATCCACAACATAGCTTTCATTCAAAATTGTTGGGGGATTTCTGAGTACTAACCTCTTCCAAGCGCTAAGCCCAGCAGTTAGGCCACGCAGCAGCATTTCGGCCACGATGTAATACAGCAGTTAGGCCACGCAACAGCAGTTCAACCACACGGCAATACAGCAGTTAGGTCACGCAGCAGCAGTTCAACCACACGGCAGTACAGCAGTTAGGCCACGCAACAGCAGTTCAACCACACGGCAATACAGCAGTTAGGCCACGCAGCAGCAGTTCAACCACACGACAATAAAGCAGTTAGGCCACGCAGCAGCAGTTCGGCCACGAGGTAATACAGCAATTAGGCCACGCAACAGTAGTTCAACCACACGGCAATACAGCAGTTAGGCCACCCAGCAGCAGTTCAACCACGGGGTAATCCAGCAGTTAGGCCACGCAACAACAGTTCAACCACACGGCAATACAGCAGCTAAGGTACGCAGCAAGCAGGCAGTCACCACCTATATAACAGGCCGCTGCACGCAGACGCGGCAACACTGTAGTCAAGCAGCCTAACTCGGCAAACGCAAGTAGAGGCACGCAGGCCGGGCAACAGCAGCAAGTCCGTGTGATGCAAAGAAAGCTAGCTACTTGCCAGTTTTAGCAGTGGTGACTGGCGGACCAGCGGTCATAAAACTGTGCAGCTTGGACTGACACTGATTAGCAGGAAAAAAGAGTGGTCATATTTTTCTTCACTCTGGAGTTCTCAAATGAAAAAAGGCGGCACAGGATGAAGCCTCACCGCCACCCGTGGAAGTCACATAACAAGAACTATGAATGAATTTACTCCAAAAGACCTGCTGCTGTATGATGTCAACCTTCGTGACCTAGATGACGGAGCGATTATACACTAAACTTCCAAAAATTGATTGCAAGCTCTGATACGATTTCATCCCTCTCATGTAAAAGTAAAACTTTATAAAATTTAAAGATGCACTACAGCAAGGTGAATGAACCGGTGATTGTCGTTCTCCCATTTCAACATCAGTGACATCATCAGATCGAGCAATACGGTGATGTTCATACGATTGCAGCCAAATGTTTTTGAAACAACTTCCCATCAAAATCCTCCTCCGAAGTTCGAATTTGTGTAGCATCCAAGCATGGGTTCAATTAATTAAATAAACCTAAATATACTGGTGATGAATGATGTAATTCTTCGCCGAAGCTCTAGGCGAGTAACTGACCATGTGTCTCTGCATATTGACAAGTCACAATTTTTTAAGTACAGCTTGAAAATTTATAAACTTTTTCATCGATTCCTCTTCAAATTCGAAGTAATTTGTTCACCACATCTCGTGTAAAGTTCATCTATTGCTCCTCATTTTAGTCGCATACGAAATAGTGCTTTTATGTATTCAATGCGACTGTTAAATAATTAATTTGTTCTGAAACTCTGTATAAAAATATCATGCGAATTAGTTTTAGTCATGATACTGATCACTCTCGACCACTATTTAAGCTCTTCAAATCTAACCGTTAAACTGTTCGCAGAGTAGGTGAATTTGTTTATTATTTGGCGCCAGGAGGATCAGTCTAGCTCGGAACAATCACATCCGACAATCCCCGAAGTACAGTGGTCCCATGGCTTGCAACCATATTCCTGACGATGGTAAAATGTTGGCATCATTAAACAATTTCAATTTCGTGATGAAATTATAGATTCATGAAAATATCGATGTTTGATGTGGGCTCTCATCCCCTAATTACTTTAATTAGGAGGCTTGAAGATTGCTGTGATGATCGCTTTTTGGCTGATGTTAACGTGTTAATCACGTGGCCATACAGCAATTTACAGCGTAAATTGTCGTGATCATCTTCAGATTCAGTTTTTTCTTGCCGTTGATGTTAATGTTGTTGTGAAAAAGTTGAAGTATCGTTTTGTGAGTGCGGAGCTAATGATGTCGCTGAAATACTCATAATACCCGATGCGGAAGCCTTCGTGACTTATGGAATGCTTATTTGTAATGGTAGACGCTAGGGTAACGGCTTATAGCAAGTGGTCGTTTAGGTTGGCTGTTGTTGGGACCGAAATGTCATTCTGATTGTTGCGCTGACAATCAGACGGTTTGACGAATGAGCACTCCAGTCCTCAAAAAACTGTTTGAAATTGTACGAATTGATAGAAGGAGCGTATGTGATAAATTGCATTGTTTGATTGGTTGATGCATATTATATTTTATATTTCGTAGCGATTTGAACAGTGTGCAATTGAAGCCCGTTAAACTGAGATAAACCGAGACATACTGCTGAACAAACTATACTTCTACTTACGCTTCATGTTTGTTAATGCCTCAATATTGGCTTCCTTTATTACCCAGTCATTGTCTAAGAGAGGTGCATGACCGTATATTTTCAACTGGTCGACAGAGAAAGAATTGTCATATGGCAATATGATTGAGAACGGCTCAATTTTACACCCAATGTATCGCAACACTGCCACGCCACGAACTTGCAGGAATGTAATGTTAAAAGCCTCCTGAGATATTCAATCGACTCATTCAAATTTGTCTTGACTCACGACAGATTGTGTTCATCGCTAGTGAAAGTACGATAGATCCACTGAGAGATGACCTTTTAAATATTATTCTAGTCACCGATTTGCCTTTTGTCTCAATTGAATTGCACGTTACACAGATCTCGCGGAAACATTCCACATTTTAGCAACGTAATGCTGGAAGAGGAGTCCTCCTACCATTTGCAATGCACAATACCTATAATGGTATATTTACGTACACAATAACTTAAATTATATTAGGTTAGTTGGCAACTCATGTCCAACCTCTCTTATGTTTGGAACACGATTTTTTTTCTGTTCAATCACATTACTTCTTGTTGGAGTTCATATTTCACAAAAAAGTCTTGTTGTATTTCGAGACAATTATTATATTAAGTGTTAATCACAAATCAATATCCCCAAAACATTATTTGACAAAAACTTCAAATTATTCTAGGAAAACAAAATCCTATTGACTCTGAAATTTTGAATCCATGATGTTACACATTGTTGATTGAAACTCGCGAAGATTTCGTAATTTAAACATCATTGAGCAGTACTTTCCGATTCTTAAAAAAAATCGGTAAGACATTTTCAAATTCCTTCAAGCGCGCACCTAGATCTGGCCAGAGAGCAACAATGTTCACCGAACTTTAGATGTGTGGCATACGTCTGGCGACCAAACTCTTGCAAAGGTGGCAAGTTTGGCTTCGTTCAGTTGACTTTGGTTTGAACCCAGGTGCTGACAAGTCAGGTTTGTTAAAATGTTGAATAAAATATTTTTAAACAACGAACAAACAAACCAGCGACATGTTTTTCGTGACTCGAGAACTATAAGCTTACAATTTGCAGGGCACACTAAGACATTACGATTCAATTCGATGAGGTTCTCGGCCTTGCTATTTTCCTGGGATTGACAATAAGATTATTTTAATTGCATTGTGGAGTATTTTATTTGCGATCCATTGAATTAACGTGTAATATTTTAGACCACAACCAACAAAATAATGCCATATTACAGAGAAGAAAAAAATTATCCTCCCGTGATAGGGGCCCTTAATAAGCGACCCCCCTCCACTTCAAAATAAAGTACAGTCCGGATTGATAACGATCGAATACGTTCAAATCATAGCTTACAGCTGAAGGGGCTTGGTAATAAATCACGAGTCGACACTGCGGGTGCTGTTGTAACGATGTAATGATCACTGCGCTTAATCACATACGCACCGATACTGTTGGTGTTGCTGTGCTGTTGTGGGTTAATAACTGAGGACCACTACTCCGAGTCACAGTAGACTCGATTCTGCGGGTGCTGTTGCCCTTCTGTGGTGCAATGATTGTGGACCCTTATACTCCGAGTCACAATAACAAGGACACTGCAGGTGATGATGTTCTTCCGTGTTATACAGATTTTGGTGTAAAAATTTACAGTAGTACCGATACTGCAGATGTTGTTGCATTACTGTGCAGCAGCATCTGCGGCCCTATTCAATGATGACGCTTCAAGAGCTGCTAATGGACACCTTTGAAGTACCTCGTTTAAGAGTTGCTAATGGTCATCATTGAAATACCCTGTTTAAGAATTGCTAATGGTCATCATGGAAATGCCGCGTTTAAGAGCTGCTAATGGTTGAGCGTTGCCAGTGCTCATGACAAAATTGTAACAACTCTTGCCATCGCGGCGGACACTTTGGGCTTCGGATGATAACAGCCGTCTCGGTGGCAGTGAAGTAGGTAATGGGGGCCACAAGTTGGTTACTGGCAGAGTCCTTCTAACGGGCTGCTCAGTGGCGGTGCAGGTAATGGCAGCCTCAAGGTGGGAACTGGCAGAATTCATTTAAAGTTCAGGTTAACAAGTGTAAGAAGACATCAACAAAACTTGTGGCACAAAGTGGGTTGCCTTTAGTTAGTACGAGAATTAGTAGTAGTGTATATGTTCCAGAAACGGCCATCGAGGCAGTTTCGGCGAACGTATAGACGGGCGACCTTGGGGTGACCATGTTGATCGGAGTCAGGCGGAGGGGACCAGAACTAGTTTTGGCACGTGAGTCAGCTAACGGACGACGCGAAGGCGGGCGGTGCGGAGGGAACGGAGGTGAATGACTCATCCGGATTATTCGTTTGTTATTAGGTTATATATGTTAATAGGTTATTAAAAGGTTATACGAATATAACGTTTAAATATAGGTATTTGCATTTCAATGCTTGGCATACTGTATTGCAATTCCATTGGATGTCATGTTGCATATATGAGTAGGATTGTCGTTTTTATGGAAGCATTTCCACATAATTATCTCGCTTTGGCAAGTTAGGTAAGATTGCTTCAATCTGTTATTTGAATTGCATTTATCTGCCATGACTGATTTGTCATTATTTTTTATGTTTTTGAGTATATGTTC
>SDVV010031383.1:0-11555 GCA_016164225.1 Gammarus roeselii
GCGGTACTGGTGGCCGCGGTGGCGGTACTGGTGGCCGCGGTGGCGGTACTGGTGGCCGCGGTGGCGGTACTGGTGGCCGCGGTGGCGGTACTGGTGGCTGCGGTGGCGGTACTGGTGGCCGCGGTGGCGGTACTGGTGGCCACGGTGGCGGTACTGGTGGCCGCGGTGGCGGTACTGGTGGCCGCGGTGGCGGTACTGGTGGCCGCGGTGGCGGTACTGGTGGCCGCGGTGGCGGTACTGGTGGCAACGGTAGCGATTCTGCTAGCCGCGGAAGCATTTCTGGTGATCATGGTTGTGCTGGGGTCATCGTGATGCTGAAGGTTGTGTTGCTGGTGGTGTTGGATTCATCAATAAATTAATGAGGGTTTTGGTGTCGTCAGTCTCCCAGTTTTGTTAGCTGAGGGTTTGCCAAGCAATGTCAATAGTCTTACAAAAGGAGAGGGATTTTATTTCAAAAAGGCTGGAGATGTTTGTGTTTGGTGAGACTTGGCTTGTGAGTTTGGTTTGCTCTTAGTCTGCTGAGTTTTACGGGTTCTCTGTTGTGAGGGGAGATTCACATGGCAGAGTGCAAAAACATTGAGTTTGTATCTATTTAAACAATTAATTCAAGTATGAGGAGGTTAATCTTGACTTGGCTACTTAATGTAGCAGATTGTTGTTTAATTCAACTTGATGTGTGGATTTTGGCTGTTTACAGGTCTCCATTGTATGATGATCAGAAAAATTTTGACCTGATCAATTTGATCAGCAACTTTTGTGTTGGTTGGGAGGTTGTTGTGTTTGGGGATTTCAACTTGCTCTTGGCAAAATGGTGGGACAAGTCATTGGAGGGAGGCTTGACTGATCAACTGTTTATGGATTGTGTTGCAACTTCTGGCTTGCATCAGTGGGTGAGACAGTCAACTAACCTTTTGTCAAGAGATATATCAAATTTATGTTGGACAAGCAAGTTGGAGTGTTTTGGAGATGTCAAGGTGTTTGCTTCATTTCCTAGATGTTCCCACTTGCCTGTCATTTGTGATCATTCACTTAAGAATGATTGGGAGCCAGATGGAGGAAGACACAAAACTTTGCAGTTTTCCTGGCAAGGGCAACTGTAGTGCTAGTTTGGAAGCATTGTTCATAATTGATTAGCCTTTACAATTTGTCTCCATAGATGTTCTTATGGCATATTTTGTATTTCTTGCTATTTCTAGGAGTCCAATGGACTTACCTGTGCCTCTTGCTGGACACTCTTCTAGGGTGCCATGGTCAGTTAGGCCCCCCAAAGGTTGAAGGAGAAAAGAGCACAAACATGGAATGAGTACATGATTTCAAAAAGGTTTGGCAGGAATGACTGCAATATTTTAGAGTCATAAGCTACCTTTTTTCATCTAAGTGGTGGGTTTGAAATCATGTTTTATTCAGCCGATTTCAGTATGAGGAATACCTTACGCAAGTGGTATATTGACACTCCTAAGCTGTTTCATGCTTACATACAAAGGTAGAAAAAAGGTTGTTTTGGCATTTCACCACTTTGTGACCAAGATGGACTGCTGGAGAATGCCAAGCTCCTGTCTTATACCTTCGATGTTGTTTATAAATTGAATTTTCCTCCTGATTCTGCCCCTTCTTGGTAAAATTAGCAAGTTTGCCTCAACGTCATGGGATGTCTTCAACATTTTGTCTTCACTTGGATGTTAATTCAGAAATGGTGTAACGGAAATTGCCAGCATTTCCTAACCCCTGTGTTTCTGCTTTATACATGCAGATGAAGTACCTATATCAAAGCTATCAATTTCAGTATATGTTCTGTGCTAATACCTACTGATAAAGCACTTCAACTTGAGAGTTGCATAGGATCTCATTACCTTGCTCACCTCTGGCTGCCTCCTACCTCATCCCTGGCTGGTGTTTGACCTGGGATACCTCATCTTCACTGGAACCCAGAGTCCAGCAGATAGGTCTGCAAGACACAAAGATTATGGCGAGACCTTCTTTCCAAATAATTAGAAGTTATCACTGTCTGCTTGTACAGCTGCATAGCTCAGGAAAACCTTATATAATTTATAGTACTGCATTTAATTAGGGGTCCTTTTCAAGTATCTCATTTGGAAACTTGCAATGTCGGGGAAGTTAGTGCAATTCTTTTGTGTTACATATTTTCAGCTATTACATGGTGTCTTATGAAAACTCAATTAAAGAAGCTATCATGCCTGTGTTACAGAGCATGAAAGATCTTGATACATTTTCTCAAGTTCAGTTTGGGTTGGCATTGCACCTTCCTGATTAGGAGGTCCAGAATATTAAAATATGTAAATGCAATGTACATAGATTTCATGTTTGTGTTTCTGTTATTGCAGAGGAACCTTGGTTGAGTACTTCACTTCTCACACAACAGTCACAACACCTATTAATAGTTCTAACTACTTATTTAACCATATAGTGGCTGGTATTTTGACTGTGTCCCCGACATGCTGTTGTTACTTGGTGTGTAACAGAGGCACATCCATTCCTATCACTGTGATTGCCATCACTGGAGTTGAGAGCTGTCATACCATTGTTCAAGATAGTTGTATGTATGCCCTACTCCATTGAGTGTGAGTTAGTGGTAAATTATAGCTGAGCGGTGGTTACCATCACTAATAATACAATATTCTGAAATTCACCATCCAATCTTCTTAGGTTGAATTAGATTGAGAACCATTTATAGTCTCAAATACCCTATTTGGAGTGGCAATTGTTTTGACCATTCTGTATATCTTGATTGCTGCTCAAACTGCCAAGGACTATCTAATCTAATCATATAGTTGGCTGCTAGCCAAGTCCAATTGTAGATAAATCATTTCAATAGTTAAGAATTCCTCATTTTTCATTCCAATTACTCTACCCTAATCTGCTGAATAAATAGAATGCCCTTCAGGCTCATTATATAGCTAATTCAAATCATCCCTAATTTAACAATTGGAGATCCATTCATGGGGTCCAGTTTCCCAATTCCTTGGAAAGTCTTGTGAGTTTTGCATCATTTTGTTTGCCTTTTCCCTACTATCATAGTCTTTTCTTTATCTGGGGTCCAACCCATTATGCCAGTTCTATTTCCACTATTTCTTAGCGTTTGCCTGATAAGTCTGCAAGTTTGTCAAAGGCAACTGTTGGGAAAGCTTGGAGTTGGTTGCCCACTCTTTTCTTTGTGTACTTGTGGGCTGGTGGAAGTGAGACCGGAATCAAATCTAACCTTAGATGGCATCGTAGATGCCATCTAAGGGATCGCATCAAGATATAGATACACTACAGCCTACAGATACACAATTGGAAAAACATATTGTTACGGCGGATAAATCTGCCGTAAATGTCTGTGCATCAAAATTTCCATGTTCGTATCCGCCGCAATTTCTGTGCGATGAAATTTTCCTCTCCGAGCCTCTACGATCCTCCAGCAACATCGTAGATGCCATCTAACTTTTCAAATGCAGGGGATCGCACCAAGTTATAGATACACTACAGGTACACAATTGGAAAAACATAGGGTTACGGCGGATGAATCTACCGTAAATGTCTGTGCGTTAAAATTTCCAAGTTCGTCTCCGCCGCAATTTCTGTGCGTTGAAATTTTCCATGTAATATTCACCGCACGCATTGTGCGTTATTTCTGACACCAGCTCCGCCGTACGTTTCGATGCGTAGAAAATTGTCAAGTTTTTGCACAAAAATTGAAATTTACTGCGGAGGTATGAAATCAAAGCCAGGTTGAAAAACAGCAATAGAACAATGAAAAGCCAAAGCTTCAACAGGTTAAACACTTCCAATAAGACAACGTAATTTGTTCAATCAGCCAATCGCAATTGATTTCTTATAAAAAACGCTCAGGGGTTGGTCGACACACTGACACTTATGCTTTCTCCTTACTCCCGCTACGTTCTACTGAATCACTGATGCTGGAGTGGGCAAGATTACTTTGGCATGTGAAGTTGCCTCTGTCATACGATGGTTCTTTGGTCAGCGAGAGTGCAACTTAATACTCTTGCCACTCATTATTCAAACAATATGGATAACAACCAAGTGCTTTACTTCTGGTGAATCAATTGATTCAAGCTATATTGCCTCATCAGAGGAGTCTCGACCAGTATTTTGGAAAATGTAACGGTGGGAGAGATTGATACTTTACATTGTTTTTTGCATATTCAGTTTTTTTAAACTCACACCTATATGCTTATGCCCGCAATTACTGCGGGCACAAGCATATCATATTGTTAGAGAGCGGGTCTGCATCCACGCGTACCAGCATTTTGCCATGCGCCCATACGAGCGGAAATCTGTAGCGGTTATGATTTAATTTAATGAAAACATCCTACCAACTCTGAAATGAGGAATAAATGTCATGTGATCACACGACTACACTCTGGATTTGCTACCTGACTTGAACGATGCCACAATTGAAGCTGAGGTGAACGCATCATCATAGCAGTAATGCATCTGCTGTCCAGTACTTATTTTGAATGCATTTTGAACCGGAAGCTAACAGCATCGCCAATATATACAAACCGGTAATATTGCACCCCTTCTAGGAGTGAGCTATTTTCTTAACACATATGTCCCATCATTATTTTACTCCAAGCATTTGACGAACAAACGAATAGCCTCCAAGCACAAAGAGTGTCTACAAATACGATATGATCGGTGTCAGTTACAGATATGTGGCGTGCCATCTAATTGGGCAAAGTCACCGTGAAAAATCGATAGTTTGATGCAGATTAACTTTCAATTTACAGTTATGCATTAGATGTAGAATGTATCTGAAGCTTAATCGGCAATGTCAGGCTAATATGGCTCACATTCACCCATCATATTGTGTACTATTCTACCGCACTGGCCGTAGTTCAAATTTTCAACGCACCACGCATAGCATTGGTACAAGATTTCTGCGCATTGCGCATGGTCAAATACATCATTTCAGCGCACTGAAACGCTAGACCATCCGCCACATGGAATGAACTTTTTTAATAAAGATAGAGATATGCTTCGGCGCAGGTGCAATGTGCTGAAAGAGCAGAACTTTTATCCTGTTACATATGCCATGTTTAATGTTATGATCTGTGTTCTGCCTCATGATTTAATGGTTTATTTTCTTCCCCATGTGTTTGTGCTGTTAGGCAAGAAGAGTTGTACATACCTAGTTGCATGCGTACATGGTTGTTGATCAATTTTACGGCAATCTGCTTTAATCTGCTTCAGCTTCAACCAGCACCTTGCATGTGCTTGTCTAATCTGAGAGGACCCATCAAATTTAAGTGAAGCCCCACTTTGGTGAGCACACGTTACCTTACATAGGCTAGTCTTTGGGGTGAGGGGTTGCGGCTGCTGGGAGCCCTTATATTCATCTTAGAGTTTTTCCTTGATTCAGTTGCCAAATGATGCCCAATCTTCCTTTACCACTATCCACGCTTCTTGCACGTACCTGGGTTCAAGGGCGTTATTTATCATGAGATGCATACCTTATTCCTGCTGATTTATTGCAGGGGCACCCTATTTTGGGCTCAATCTGCATGCTCTCAACTGGCGGTTGCCAGTCTGAGTCTATCACTAGCAGTGCTTACCTCAGTGCTTACCTTGACTGCCATGTAGAAGTTAGTTGCCCGCGTTATTGTAGTGTGAGGGCTCGCGATGTCGAGTTCTGCATTGCTCTCCCTCACAGCAACAAACATAAAATTCCCATCCTGTAAATAATGCATTGTCTGTTAAGATGAAGGTATTATATTTTAGACCATAGTATTAACTTCCATTGGAAATGTGTCGTAGATGCAGTTTTCCTTTGGCGGCGGGAATCCCTCCGCACGCCAACTGCAGTTTCCCTCTGGCGGCGGGAATCCCTCCGCACATCAACTTGCCAGCAAGCAGTGCGAAACTCCAATTTCAAGTTCCTGGGTTCTGCAAGGAACCGTTCGGCAACAAGGATTTTGTGCACCACCAATCAGCGTCATGAACGGCAACAAGGAGTGGAGGTGGAGCCAATCAGCATCTTGGAAGTGGAAGATCTTGAAATGCTAAGTCCTAGATTAAAGGGAAGTTTGTAATTAAGCATTGCAGTGCACTTTTTAGCAACAAAATA
This sequence comes from Gammarus roeselii, assembly GCA_016164225.1. Lineage (NCBI taxonomy): Eukaryota > Metazoa > Arthropoda > Malacostraca > Amphipoda > Gammaridae > Gammarus > Gammarus roeselii. The sequence goes on from SDVV010031383.1 coordinate 6,089, forward strand.
TTAATTGTTGACAAGTTAAGGAAAAGATAGTACCAGCCTGGTACAGGTGTAAGGGAACAAACTGTGATTATCAAAGAATTAGCACGTAAAAAAAACATACCTGGCACCTCTAGTGTTGCCATCTGTTGCTCATTCTGAATAGCAGGACCACTCTAGCCTGGTCCACCGCACCACTTTCACGCCTAACGCTATCCAACAAGCTAAACCTTTTTCTCTCTTGTGTAAATGTACACAGTGCGAAGTCGCAGACGAGAGAGTTAGGTTTTGTTAATGTAGTCTTATCTAGAGTAAATTAATCCTAAGTTTTGACTTCAACAACTGTAAGTACAAAGTGTTCTGTCTCTTCTTGTCCGCCAGTCTCACCACGGCGCCAAGTCGGCGCCTGCTCCTGTCCTGAGCCTGATGACACGTACACCCAACCATTATGACAGAAGACCTTTATAAAATGAAATGTAAGGGTTATAGGATTTTTACATTGGCGATAAATTTCTCGCCCCAATTTGTGTGGTTGTGATTATATTGTCTAATTGGTCATTTTTACGATCACGTTTCACCAGGGTACACTAACAACACAGGGTAAACCGGATAAATTATCACCTGCTGCTAATTATGCTGCTATTTTCATTAAAATGATTTTTTACCTATGGCATTCTCGCATCAGCGCTTGTGCTAGTATCACTGGAGCCAACCTGCCATCCATTGTTCCGACATTTCTTTGTGAATTAAAGCGACTGTAGTTCATCATGCCGTGTTGTTCAGTAATCGGTTGTAAGAACCGAGGAACTCACTCTGAAGTTTCATTTTTTAGGTATCCTAAATCTCTGACATTGAGGAAACAGTATTTCTTGCAACATGCCGTCAGGATATCTTCAATTTAAACAACGCCCGAATGTGCTCGGCCCATTTTGATGATAGTTATTTTGAAACAGGCCTGAGAAACACATTGTTTCCTCATTTATATAACAATAGAAGAATATTAAAGCCCGATGCTGTCCCATCAAAAGGGTTACCGCATATGTGGTAACCCTTTTTCACCTGAGCCTCAACGTGAGTCATAATAGGATCCCCTGTAGGGCGCGACCGCGAAGCAGGAATTCGTAGTGGCATGGACGCTCGCTCGCCCATACAAATCACATTATATCCGTTTTCTCCTGTCGCTATATATATATAAATATTTGCGCCAACTCTGTCGATCGTTGAAAAAAGGCCTTCGAATGATTCGAACTAAAATTGCGCGAATAGTTATAAACATCGGTAATTGCAAAATGATGTCATACTGGATTTCGTCAGATAATATCTCTGATATCCAGAGATTTACAATTATCTCCCCTGTCCGATGTACTAAAAGTTAAACATTAAAGTATTTACCCAAGAATCACAAACGAGCAGCAAACAAAGTTTCAGCTTGTCATTTCAGCCATTTGCGGAAGAACATTATTTTTACCTTTATAAACTGCTTTGCTCTAATCAATTAGTTTGTGTTTGCTCAAAAATTGTGACCAATATAAAATATTGAAGATCTCTTCTTCAAGATGAAGGCTTACTTAAATATATAGAATAAATAAAACTACTTGAAAATTCAAAAATGTTGAGCTCAAAATGACTAGACTGGATATGCCAATATTAGCTGTATGGTTCCAATGACGTCACGGGTAGTAGGGCGGGGCCATGACGTCCGACCACGTGATTCTGACGTCATGTCATAAATTATTTGGTCTATGTTGGTGTTAGTTTACCCTGCGTTTCACCACGTTCATTGTTGTTTTTCTTCTATTAAAATTGCTATGTGGATCTTTCACGTGGTGCTACACTTTGAAATGCATTATATCAAATCTTACATATAAACTGAATTTACACTAATTCTCTCGTGATTAAAACCTTGGGTAAAGCAAATTTTGCTATTAAGGCCGCGGTATTAAAGCCTTATAAGTTTTAGGTGGTTTTCTTGTAATAGCTTTAAACCTTATACAAAGCTTGACCGCGAGGATAATGATGAGGAGTTAAAAGGTTAGATTTTGACTCTAGGAGAAACAAATGCAAAGTACTGTTCGTCCATTGACATGATAGTCAAGAGAATAAAACAGGGGGGAACAACACTAATTTGGAACTGAACATTAAATATTTGTAATCACGACCTAATTTAAAGGGGCCGAGAAAATTATCGCCGTTCAAACCGATCCTAACACTCGGACATGTAAATTTTAAGGTCTCCTATCATAATGGTAGGGTAACTCTCCGTCGTGGTGGTTGCCAAGGCTCGACAGGAGAGGGTGGACGGGGCTTTCCACCGCGGACAAGCCTTGGAATAGAGCGAGAGAGAGAGAACACTTTGGACATACAGTTGTTGAAGTCAAAACTTATGATTAAATAAAACTATTCAAACAACCCCTAAATCTCGTCTGCGACTTCACACTGTCGACATATACACCAGATACTAAAAGCTGTACCTTGTAGGATGGCGTTAGACGCAAGATTGGTGCTGCAGACTGGGCAGCACCAGTCTCCGAATGGCAGCACCAATCGGACTGGTCCTGCCATTCGGAGTAAGCAACAGATGGCAACACTAGAGGTGCCAGGTATGTTGTTCTCACGTTGCTAAGTTATTTGATAATTACAGTTTATTCCCTACCACCTATACAAGGCTGGTACTAATCTATGACTAAACTTGTCAATAATTATTATTTGTTGCTGAAAAGTGCGATGCAGTGCTTAATTATAAACTTTCCTTTAATCCAGAACTTAGCTCCCCCCCCTCCGCCTCGCCTACCTTCCTTGTCTACCCCAACCTACCGTAATAAGCTTATCGCTTTCGGTAAACATTCCGGACTTTACGAAGTTGTCTAAACCTAAAACACCTGTGCGAATGAGGTGGTCCCTCCACCTCACTACGCACAAAAACATCTACTCATCTTACGGAGATACGCATTAACTCTATACTCTCTCGTACGCGCTAATACGCGAATATGCCACAATTAAAATATGTACTGACTTCATCTTGACAAAGCTAATATTTTCGCGCACGAGGTTGTGTGGAGCCTATTATGACTCACGTTGAGGCTCTGGTGGAAATGAGGCCCAAATCAATCAATCAATCCTTGTCTACTTTAGCTGTGTCAGCCCACAAACGCGCCTGCTTGCCAGAGTGCAGTGGACCAACATACACCACCCTCTTCAACCCCCTCCCAACAAGATAGGCCACTCGCAAGCGGCTTTTAGAGAAATATCATGTGTTTAATTGAATTTGTAATCATATGTTTTTTTTCTCTACCGCTTCTCTTCTTTTTATTGGCTGCTTCACATAATCTCCTTGAAATATTTGTAATAAGTTGCGCCATAAGCTACCTTCGGTAAGCCTAATAATATCATTCGAGCTCAGGCAATCAAGATTTACCCGCAATTTCTATTCCTGTTGAAAAGTTCCTCGCTCTTTCATATCATATTCAATGTTCTGTACTGAAAATCACCATTACTACAGTACTGTGATATATCATCAAGCACATTGTGTTTCAGTGCTCGACACGGCAAAGCATCATTGTTAGAGTAGTTTGTTATTATATATTTAGCAGTAAAGTATTTTTCAGTGATCTTTACTGAACAGTACGGTGTAACTCAGTGCTCGGTACGGCAGAGCATCATTATTGAATTTCAATATCTAGGGCACATCATCACAGCAGATTGCACACATGATAAGGATGTTGCAAAGCAAACAAGGATGCAAAATGCAGTTGGTAACATGCTGATACGAAAATTCTCGTTTGCACCAAGGGAAGCTAAAATCCAGCTCTTCAAATCATATTGTTACCCGATTTAATGTAATACAATGTGGAGAAAATACTTCCAATATAGCGTGAGGAAATTGACAGTGAGTTATAATGACACATTTAGACGGCTGATGCAGGTCCCTCGCTCGACGTCAGCGAGCAGGGTTCTTGCTGAAAACCAATCAGATCACATCAAGGTGCTGTTCCGTAAAGCGACACACAGCCTTATGAGTCGAGTTATGAACTCCCCAAATGAAATCCTCGTTGCAATCTGCTCTGGTGATGCGCTCGCTGCCTCGTCATTGTTAAGGCGATGGAGAGAATTACTATACGCATAGGCAGGATAGAGTTGTATGCCGTACCTTGTTCTTAGTTGTGTGCGGTAATTTTATAACTTTGTTCACACTGTAACCCTAAAATAAGACGTCTCAATTGTAAAACTATGCCCATGTGGGTCCTCAATAAAGATTTTATTATTATTAATATTATTATAACACTAAAAATTACACTGCTAATAACATACCGAAATGCTCTAATAATAATAATAGTAATAATAATATTAATAATAATAATAATAATAATAATAATAATAATAAAATCTTTATTGAGAACCAACATGGGCATAGTTTTACAATTGAGACATCTTATGTTAAGGTTACAATAAACAAAGAGAACATCGGGCAGCAAGTGACGGGAAATTGTTGCATCTACTAAAAGAGAGGACAAAGCAATATGATCGATCCATGAGGTGGAAAGAGAACCGCGATTCACATGCGTTTACGTGTCCGGTGGCAGCAGCCTTGTGTCTTGAAATGCAACATTATGCTCAGCAAATAGCTCTTCAATCTCAATGAACCTATTTATGTGTGGTGAGGCATTAAAATCTCCTAAAATACACACTTGTTGCTCCTCCCTACTCTCCAATGTACCCCCAAGAACACCCATGCATCTGAGATATTCCTCCAGATTTTCACCGGAGTTGACAGGGAAGTAAACATTTAAGAACAGAACAGAAGTCTCGTTAATTGTAACGCTCAGACCCAGGATTCTATTGAAATCGTATTTCCTAATTTTTATATGTGATCAGAGATTGTTGCCAAATGAATGTAAAACCCCCATGAGGCCTCCCCACCCTGATTTCCCTCGTCTCATCGACAGAGGAAATTGAGAATGAAGCTATCTTTTCTCCCAGAGAGGACGGTAAATTAAGCTGCCAGGGATGAAGCCACGTCTCCTGCAAAGCTACCAACTGAGTTGTTTTTTCTGCGACATAAGCTTCACAATTTCCCCGCAAAGCTAAAACAATTCAGAGAGGCAATTCGAATTTCTGTTCTACTACCGTTATTGACCTTCATTATATAGCTGCCGCGCCCTGCACTGGGTCCCTTCGCCTTTTACTCTTTACCTGTATCTCCCTAATCCGTTCTCTAACATCTGCTTCGCTTTGTTCATCTGCCAGGTCGAAGTCTTTTGGTAAGCGCACGTTAGTCTTGAAAAGCTGTAGGCAGGTTCTCTCTTCCCAAATGTTCTCGTCAAAGAGCACGGACTCCAGTAGATTTGCGTCCCCATATATCTCAAAGGGTGACGTGTTCCCTCTTGTGCTTAGATATTTCTTGCACTTGAACGATGTTTCTTCGCCAAGATGCTGCTTCACACGTTCCTTCATTCTTCTCAGAGGGAACCTACTTCCAGGATACGGTAGTGAC
>SDVV010031384.1:0-11555 GCA_016164225.1 Gammarus roeselii
TATGTATGTATGTATATACATATATACATATATATGCATAATCATAATGATAGCTTACGAGCCACCCTCCTCTAACGCTAATCTATTCATTAACAAACGCTAATCTATTCATTAACAAATCAGTTAAATTGACCCAATCTTGAAACAACATAAAAACTGAACAATTTTTCTATATGGAGATTTCAAGATAGATATTATAAATTGCAATAACAACAATAATGCCTTAGAACTTCTATGTACAATATTTATTCTTGCATTACTACCACGAAAATCCAAACCTACACGAAAATCCAAACCTACTAGAATAGAGTAAAATAGAGAAAATAGCACCTTAATAGATGATATTCTCATAATAAGCCCGCATAACTACAACTCTGACATATAAATATCAGATATATCAGACCCCGCCTATTTTTGAATTTCTGAATAACATTTGATTAGATGAAGCAGTCAAAACAAATGAAAAAAGGGTATACACATTTATAAATGATGTAACAATAGGATATCTGTATGCCAAGTTGAACCAATATGATTTCTTACTGTGACTTAGTTATCAAACAATTGACTTCTAAAGTAGATGAAAGTTATAATTCTTGGTGTAGATACAGTCAGTCGTTCCATATTGAATCAGAAATAAAAAGGTGGGATCATGATTCTTCTTTATTCTTGCAAAGTAAGATGCGAAAAGTTGCTTTTAACCAATTTGGAAACCCCATTACACGCTTCATTCGGTCTTCTAAACAAACTAACTAAGATTTTTTTAAACCCAAAACACATCTCAGACAAACGTGGAAGCTGATCAATGACATACTTTGACCACATTCCGATAAATGCAACCAACATTTAAAAAACGAATCATTGCTAGTAACGAATATTTAGAAGATCAAGATAATGTAATATCCTATTGAATACTATGTGAACGTCGGGAAATATATAGCTGATAGTATTAGAACCAACGCATACGATCATCTCAAATAATAATCAGAAAAACAATTACGATAGTTCTTATATTTTTACCAGTTGCTGCTCCAGACATCACATCAATTTTCGTATCTAAAAAAAGCTGTAAAAAAATAATAGTTGATCCATCAGTACTATAAATAAACTAAGCGATATATTATCCCCAATCCTACCTTCAATTGTCAACAAGTCCTTCATACAAGGAAATTTTCCCAATTCTTTAAAAATTGCTTGTGTGGCACCCATTTGCAGAATGATAACACTCATTCGTGAAATTTTCGACCCATCCCAGTCCTTCCCTTATCTCTAAGATATTCGAAAAAATAGATCACTACCAACCATTCGGCTACTTAAATAGAACTGTGTTTATCACGAAACCCGTCTGGCATCGGTTCCGCTAAAAATACAACAAAATATAATAAATCACCTGCAGTACCTCGATAGTAACATAGACTCAAACAACATTGTATAGAGTTTAATATATTCCTCGACTTTCGCAAGGCTTTTCAATCTGATGATAATTTAATTATATTTATATGGGATGAGATAGAATATAAAATAAAATATGGGATCAAATAATCGCTACTCATCGGTTCCCTTCATATCTGTCCAACAACAAGCAATATGTAGCTATGAACGGAATACAATCTACTTTGCTCAATATCCAGCAACAAGCAATATGTAGCTATGAACGGAATACAATCTACTTAGCTCAATCTTAGTCATGGTGTTGCTCAGGGTTCAATTTTAGATCACTTGTTCTTCTTAATTTTCATAAACGATATAAAGTTAACGCATCGTCCTTCTTCAAATGTGCATCGCTTGCTGATGATGGTACCTTATCTACTTGCATCCCTTCAAACAGCATCAGCGAATCAACTGCCTTAATTAACAAGGAGCTCGACCATCAAAATTAGTGGCTAACTGCAAAACCAAATTAGAATGATCGGCAAAAAGACTAATTACATATTATTCTCTTACATGCGTAAAATCACTTCAAAATACCAAAATTGGAATGGATTGAATTAATGAGGTAGACAAAATTTAAACCAAGTGGTATATTTGGATAAAAATCAATAATTAAAAAATCACATCGGCAGCATATCCTCGAAATTGTGATGATCTGAGGGCATTCTACATAAATTGAATAAATTCCTTTCTCGATCTGTCCTTGAAATCCTTTATTTCACGTTGTTTCGGCCATTCTTAGTCTACAGAATCAAAGCCTGGTATGGAACCGACCAAACATTGAACTGATTGAAGATTTATTCTGACAAATACAAAAAAAAGCCATACTTAATCTCCCATTCAATTCTATAACTACCCATAATTTTAAAGCCACAAATAACCTGAAACTGGACGATCAATATAATTTCCAAATTGCCCTATACGCGTTCAAAACTTTTCAGAGGAACCATGATCAAGATTTAATCAATTGAAATAGGAAATGCTTGGATGTCTTCATATCACGAATGAAAGAGTTATGCTCATCATGTTATAAGCCCAATTATTATTTGTCATCGCCTTGCAGTTTTCCTCGCCGTCTCTCAACAGTATACCTTGTGTAACTTGCTTAGAATCCAATTAATTACCGTACGCAACATCCGTGAGAAAGTTTTGAATTTCCCTGCTCAATATTAGTACTACTCTCTTGTCAAATAGTGTCAGATATTGAACTGTCCTTGTGTTGTTTCTAGTTGGTACAGATACAGATACAGACACTAGGCCGCATCCCCCAGAAAGGGGGGTGGCCGACGGCAAGGCGCACCTCACACCCTCATACACTCACACAACTTAGCCCTTTTGTGCTAAAGGGTCCGGCCGGTACTCCCTCAACATACACTCTGGGTCACGAGTGCAGTCCCAGGATCCGTTGTCAGCAGCAGGGCCCGACAGTTTTCACTGGTTTACTCCCGCCGCGTCATAATAGCCGGGCACCCTCCCACCCACGACCATCCGGAAACGGGATGCTGTTCATTGCACGCTCTCTCGCCACCTCCGCATTCATGTCTCTCCTCCCCAAAGCCTGCCCCACAACATCCATCCACCCAAACTTCAGTCTACCTCTAGGCCTGCGACCACTCGCTTCCGCATTCATTACCCTTTTCACCAATCTCCCTTCATCCATCCTCTTCATGTGCCCGAACCATCTCAGCACACGCGAATCCACTCTGTCCGCCTACTTTTTCACCATCCCTGTTCTGATTCAAACCACGTCGTCGGTGATTCGGTCTCTCAGCGTTACTCCAGCCATGCTCCTCAAACATTTCATCTCGAAACATACAACCTTCTTCTTTCCTCTGCTCTCACTCCCCAAGCCTCAGCTCCGTAGAGCACAGTTGGGACAACAACACCCTCATACAGCCCTCTCTTTGCTTCCATCCCCAACGTCCTTCAGCTCATTACACTCTTCAGTGCACCCAACACTTTACATCCCTCCTTCACTCGCACCTTTACCTCAAATTCCACTAGTTCAGTTATCTCCTCATGGAAGCCCAGATATTTAAAACACTGAACTTCCTCCATGAGCTCTCCATTTAGGGTGACACTAATTTTGCTAGCATCGACAGTCCTCTAGCATCTCATTACTTTACTCTTACCCACGCTCACTCGAAGCTTCCTCCTCTCAACCACTTTACCAAACTCAGACACTAGTCTACATAGCTTCTCCTCTGAATCCGCAACCAGAGCCGTATCATCAGCAAATAGCAACTGGCTCAACTGCCAACTCCGCCCATTCGCTTTCAACAGTTCCAAAACACGACCCAGCACACTCACGTTCACCTCCCTGAACACTCCATCCATATAGAGGTTGAACAGCCAGGGAGACATCGCGCAGCCTTGTCTCAGTCCCACTTTCACTGTGAACCAATCACTCACCTCGCTTCCCACTCTGACACATGCTCGGCTGTCAGCATAGAAACTCTGCACCGCTTTCAACAGATGTCCGCCCACTCCATACTAACGCAGCGCCCTCCACAGCGCTTCCCTGTCAATCCTGTCGTATGCCTTCTCCAGATCCATGAAGGCCCAGAACACATCCATTTCTTTGGCAAGGTACTTCTCACAGACCTGTCTCACTGCAAAAATCTGATCGGTACACCCTCTACCACTCCTAAAGCCACACTGTTCCTCTCCAATTGCGCAATCCATACAGTCTCTAATCCTTTTGATCAGCACTCTCCCGTCCAACTTACCAACAACACATAACAGACTGATTCCTCTCGAGTTGCAGCATTCACTTTTATCTTCTTTGCCCTTATATAGCGGAACAATGCAGGCACTGCGCCACTCAATCGGTACCACGCCTGCCACGAAACACAAGTTCAGTAACCTCACCAACTATTCGACAAGCGTTACTCCACCCTTCTTCAGGCACTCGGTCGCAATGCCATCCACAACACGGTCTTTCCCTGCTTTCATCACGTCCACCGCCTCCCGATTTCTTCCCTGGTAATGTTCGCAACAAGGCTCTCTCCCAAAACTGGCATCCGAGCACCACCACCCACAGCAATAATGTCAGCCTCTCTGTCATCCTCGACGTTCAACAACTCATCAAAATACATGGCCCACCTCTTCCGTACATCACCATTTTCCAACAACAACTGGCCGTTTTCATCTTTCACCACTCCCTCCTTTCCGGTCTCTCCTTTTCTCACCCTCTTCACCTCTTTCCAGAACATCATATTGTTCTCCTAAAAATTCTGGCACAACCGTCTGCCCCACCTGGCATCAGCGTCTCTTTTGGCTCTACTCACCACCCGCTTCACCTCATTTCTCCTCTCTTTGTAGCTTTCATAAGCCACTTCCGACTTCACCTGCAATCACTCCTCAAACGCTCCTCTTTTCCGTGCCAACGCCAGTTCGACCTCCTAGTGCCACCACTCGCAGCCTTTCCTTCTGCACCCGCCCACACGGCGCGCACCACACACCTTCTTCGCACATCTCAGCAACGCATCCCTTACGTCTCCCACTCTTCCTCCACATCTCTCAGGTCCTGTCCTCTCACGTTGTCATATTATTCCTTCAACGCCTGCTGGAACTCCTCGAATCCACTTTTCACATTCAGTCCACTCACTTTCACTACCTCTCTTCCTCCTCCCACTAGTTTGTTGCCCTTCCACTTCTGCTCCACTCTTAACCTACCTTCCACCAGCAGATGGTGAGACACTCCTCCACCCTCCCCTCTCAATACCTGTACATCCAATAGCCTCCCCACCACTCTCCTCGATATCAGCACAAAATCCATCAGCGCTCTCCCCACCATTGCACCAAGGGTCATCCTTAGTGTACTTGTGAATATCTTGCTTGAACAAACTGTTCTAGTTGGTGTCAATGCAAAATAAATCAGGATATGTCTTTTAGGTTAAGGTATAATCGATAGGTTAGTGCGTAAGGATTAGGTTGCCCCAGAAGCTCCGAATCGCTCAAATAGGGTCCTCATTTTTGTGCTCTATAATATCATGACTATAGAAGGAAATCTTGACTTGTAAACTGTACAATCTTGTTGCAATAAACTGTTTCAACATCCGTCTGTGGGTTTCTTACCTCAGCGCTCTCCTTGACCAGGAACGTCTTCGTCTGTATGTGTCCTAGTTCTTATACCTTGATGCATAACACCTCCGCCTGTGTTTCCTGCCTACGCTCACACCTTGACTCAGAACGACTTCGTCTGTGTGGGTCCTGCCTCAGCCCTCACCTTGATCCAGAACATTTTCGTCTGTGTGTGTGTCCAGCCTTAGATTTGTCCAAGACCCAGAACACATCCGTCTGTGTGTGTTCTGCCTCAGTTCTTACCTTGACCCAGAAAACCTTTTGTGTGTGTGTGTTCTGACACAACCCTCACCTTCCCAGAACATCTTCGTCCCTGTGTTTCTTGCCTCAGCCCTCACCTTAACCCAGAACATCTTCGCCTGTGTGTGTCCTCCCTCAGTTCTGGCCTTTACCCAGAACATCTCCATTTGTGTCTTTCCTGCTTCAGTTAGCCCCTAGACCCAGAACATCTTCGTCTGTGTGTGTCCTGCCTCAGGCCTCACCGTGGCCCAGAACATCTTCGTCTGTGTGTGTCCTTCCTCAGTTCTGGCCTTTACCCAGAACATCTCCGTCAGTGTCTTTCCTGCCCCAGTTAGCCCCTAGACCCAGAACATCTTCGTCTGTGTGTGTCCTGCCTCAGGCCTCATCGTGGCCCTGAACATCTTCGTCTGTGTGTGTCCTTCATCAGCTCTTGTTTGACCCAGAGCTTCTCCGTCTGTGTATGTCCTACCGCAGCACTCACCTTAACCCAGAACACGTCTGTCTGTGTGTGTCCTGCTACAGCCCTCACCGTGACCCAGAACATCTTCGTCTATGTGTGTCCTTCCTCAGCCCTCACCTTGACCCAGAACACGTCTGCCTGTGGTCGCTGCAACTTGAGTTTTGAAGTCCTATTGTACCAGTTGCAGGAGAGCAAGGTAGTGCTAAAGTTCTCCTCCGTCATCGTCAGCCAGGAGTTCTCAGAGTTTCCGTTGTGGGATACTCGAAGTTCTACATCATCGGGACTCCACATAGCTAAGAAATAGAAAACAGAACCACGGTTTTATGGTACCTTCATACTAAATTCCGAGCTCGTTATCTTACAATATACCATAAACAGTTTCGAACTTTGGTTAAATAATATTAAAAGTGTGGTAATGAGAATTTATGTTTATATCTTTGTATGGTAACTCAATTTACTTGAACACTTTACCAGGGTAATTTTAATATCCCTCTCCAGCTTGACGCTTTCAGTGGGGGCAAGAAATTGATTTCAGTCCTGATTTGTCTTGTGTGATCTGCAGTAACATACAACTTGACATAACATGAAAATGTTTGTGTGATCTGCAGTAACATACAACTTGACATAACATGAAAATGTTTGTGTGATCTGCAGTAACATACAACTTGACATAACATGAAAATGTTTGTGTGATCTGCAGTAACATACAACTTGACATAACATGAAAATGTTTGTGTGATCTGCAGTAACATACAACTTGACATAACATGAAAATGTTTGTGTGATCTGCAGTAACATACAACTTGACATAACATGAAAATGTTTGTGTGATCTGCAGTAACATACAACTTGACATAACATGAAAATGTTTGTGTGATCTGCAGTAACATACAACTTGACATAACATGAAAATGTTTGTGTGATCTGCAGTAACATACAACTTGACATAACATGAAAATGTTTGTGTGATCTGCAGTAACATACAACTTGACATAACATGAAAATGTTTGTGTGATCTGCAGTAACATACAACTTGACATAACATGAAAATGTGAACAATGTTTGTCTTCTTAACTAATTAAAACGATAATAAATTAATATAAATGTGACCATCGTACACCCATGAACAAAACAAATGATTGTGTTCTCACTGGTCAATTTATTTGTAACTCTGCTCGATGAACTGATACCCTCCCACATTTATTAGGTCGGCAGAGCACTGCAACAGGGATTAGGACTCCATTGATTAGTACTCCATTGTAACTCTGCTAGATGAACTGATACCCTCCCACATTTATTAGGTCGGCAGAGCACTGCAACAGGGATTGGGACTCCATTGAAAGAAGTATAGATTTTTTTGCAATAAATTTTAGCGGTGAAGAGGAATTTGGCATGCGCATAATTGCAGGCGTTATCCGTTTAACGGATAATACCTATCCGTGAGGCAGGAAAATATCATTAAATATACCTGGAATGATTAGAAGCAATTAAACATAATTGAACTGTAACTTGAATCGGCTCATCTTTGTAAAAATCGGTTGCAATGTAGGTATTAACTTTCAAATCTTTCTTTCATTTATAGTAGAACATCCTTAACGAAAACATTTTCTCAGTGATCTGTTCCACAACGGCCAAAATATTTGAATGAATATGAGACTAAACTAAAAATGCCACTTCTAATTTGATCATATTATTTGAGAAATAAAAGGCGAATGTTGAATTGAATAACCTTTCACGACCCCGTGAATATTGTACGTCTATCATCAATTGTATATACTTTCCCCATTTATAGTTCTTCCCTGTAATTATGATAACGTAATTAACAATTTCGAAACAGACGTCAGCTCTCTCTGAACTCCTCAGGTCAGAACCCTTATTTCTCGAACAAGTATGAGTACATGGAAGAGCCATCGCGGACAAGCGTCAGGTCTACCGTGATCAGTAGTAATAATAAAGTGCGCGCACCAGCATTAGTGAAACTAAGAGACGCGACAACAAACCGCCAATTTGTGCCCTATATCTATCAAAGACCCACATCAGGTCTGAAACATCTTGACGACTACCCCGTAGCGTCTTTGACTAGTGACCATCATTTCACTATGCTACGAACACAAATGGATATTTATAGTCAGTGCATATTTTGTTCTCCTCTTCTCTGTGAAACTTAGCCTGAAGCGAAATATCAACACTTTTCTATTGTATCCCTCTCGCTTCCTCCACCAACACTTCCACCCAGTCTCAAATTAATGGTTGGTTGTCGCCAGCCGATAGTGGCAGACGAGAAGGTACAGTTCCACGTACCTTCTGCCTGTAGACTTAGGACGCAGGCGAAGCGTAGGGGGTTGGAGCAGGCGACTATTCGAAAGGATGCAGACGACAGGCCGAGGGCGGGGCAGCCGTCAATCCAGGGGCCCGGTCTCTGACCACGACGGAAGGAGGCCCACGCAGTGGATGTAGCGTAACCTTTGAACAAACAATTCAATTATCGCGTGGAGTGGAGCAGACTAGTGACAATTACCTCGTGGAACATAGCAGACTGGTGACTATTACCGCGCATAGCGGAGCTGACTAGCGGCGACAAGTACCGCGTGGAGTGGAGCAGACTGCTGATAATTACCGCGTGGAGTGGAGCAGACTAGAGACAACTACCGCGTAGAGTGGAGCAGACTAGTGACAATTACTGCATGGAGTGGAGCAGACTAGTGTCAATTAACGCGTGGAGTGGTACAGAATAGTGATAATTACCGCGTGGAGTGGAGCAGACTAGAGACAATAACCGCGTAGAGTGAAGCAGACTATTGACAATAAGAGTGGAGCAGACTAGTTATAATTACCTCGTGGAGTGGAGCAAACTGCTGACGATTACCGCGTGGAGTGGAGCAGAATAGTGAAGATTATCGGGTGGAGTGGAGCAGACTAGGGCCAATTAACGAGTGGAGTGATACGGAACAGTGACAATTACCGCGTGGAGTGGAGCAGACTAGAGACAATTACCGCGTAGAGTGAAGCAGACTATTGTCAATAACCTGGTGGAGTGAAGCAAACTAGTGACAATTGCCGCGTGGAGTGGAGCAGACTGGTTATAATTACCGCGTGGAGTGGAGCAAACTGCTGACGATTACCGCGTGGAGTGGAGCAGAATAGTGTAGATTACCGGGTGGAGTGGAGCAGACTAGGGCCAATTACCGCGTGGAGTGGAACAGACTAGTGACAATTACCGCGTGGAATGGAGCAGACTGGTGACAATTACCGCGTGTAGTGCAGCAGACTAGTGACAATTACCGCGTGGAGTGGAACAAACTAGTGACAATTACCGTGTGGAGTGGAGCAGACCAGTAACAATTACCGCGTGGATCGGACTATCGAGCTGAGTCTGCACTCTGTGGAGCACTAGTGACGATAACAAAGGCTAATTTGAAATGGGATCTATGATGTTAACAATTCTTTTTCATTTTGACCGCTAACACTCCTTGCCAATTACCGAGTGGGGTGAACCATTGCGCTGAGTCTGTACCTTGTTGAGCAGACTAGTGGCAATTACAGCGTGGAGTGGACCAGTGCGCTGAGTCTGTACCTTGTCGGGCAGACTAGTGGCAATTACAGTGTGGAGTGGACCAGTGTGCTGAGTCTTTACCATGTCGAGCAGACTAGTGGCAATTACAGCGTGGAGTGGACCAGTGCGATGAGTCTGTACCTTGTCGGGCAGACTAGTGGCAATTACAGCGTGGAGTGGACCAGTGCGATGAGTCTGTACCTTGTCGGGCAGACTAGAGGCAATTACAGCGTGGAGTGGACCAATGCGATGAGTCTTTACCTTGTCGGGAAGACTAGCAGCAATTACAGCGTGGAGTGGAACAGTGTGCTGAGTCTTTACCATGTCGAGCAGACTAGTGGCAATTACAGCTTGGAGTGGACCAGTGTGCTGAGTCTTTACCATGTCGAGCAGGCTAGTGGCAATTACAGCGTGGAGTGGACCAGTGTGCTGAGTCTTTACCATGTATGCGAGCAGACTAGTGGTAATTACAGCGTGGAGTGGACCAGTGCGCTGAGTCTTTACCATGTCGAGCAGACTAGTGGCAATTACAGCGTGGAGTGGACCAGTGCGCTGAGTCTTTACCATGTCGAGCAGACTAGTGGCAATTACAGCGTGGAGTGGACCAGTGCGCTGAGTCTTTACCATGTCGAGCAGACTAGTGACAATTACCGCGTGGGACCAGCGCCCTGAGTTTGAAACCTGTGGAGAGGAGTATCGTGTCTGATCACACTTTGATTGATAACCAACACAAGGGTTTAGTGGAGCGTCTCAAACACGGTCCCTATAGTATAAGTATTCAAAGATTTAAGGCTTTGCCATTTTTGCATGTATTATGACAGGTTCAAAAATAGCAGAAATTTCTCGTAACACAGGTAATGTGTACCAGGTCTTCGTCAGGCGTGAGCTGTTGTGAAGACATTTTCTATTGAAATCTGCTTTATATTGACTTATAGGTGTAGTTAGTACATAAATTCTTCATTGAATCCCAGTAGTCAATAGATATTTTAGGAAGAAACTCTCTATCTTCAATATTCAATTTGTCATGCCAAAAGAAAACTTCTCATTGAATTATTGATTTCTATAAGGCAAATTAAAGTATGACAGGTTTTCTCTCGTGTCAGTAATCATAACCATAAACAGTTAACACTGACATTTAATATGAAAACTGAAAGGAGGGAATATCCATCGTGGTATTGTCAAACATTACTCATGTAATGTTTGTCACACGAGTCACAAATATTGTAACTGTGCGCTGGCTGTCAGAGTATTGCGTCCCTGATCTCAGCACACTCATGACCTCCAGTGTCCTCAGCGCTGGCAGTCAGAGTATTGCGTCCCTGATCTCAGCACACTCATGACCTCCAGTGTCCTAAGCGCTGGCTGTCAGAGTATTGCGTCCCTGATCTCAGCACACTCATGACCTCCAGTGTCCTTAGCGCTGGCTGTCAGAGTATTGCGTCCCTGATCTCAGCAAACTCATGACCTCCAGTGTCCTCAGCGCTGGCTGTCAGAGTATTGCGTCCCTGATCTCAGCACACGCATGACCTCCAGTGTCCTTAGCGATGGCTGCCAGAGTATTGCGTCCCTGATCTCAGCACACTCATGACCTCCAGTGTCTTTAGCGCTGGCTGTCAGAGTATTGCGTCTCTGATCTCAGCACACTCATGACCTCCAGTGTCCTAAGCGCTGGCTGTCAGAGTATTGAGTTCCTGATCTCAGCACACTCATGACCTCCAGTGTCCTAAGAGCTTGCGGTCAGAGTATTGCGTCCCTGGTCTCAGCACACTCATGACCTCCAGTGTCCTA
>SDVV010031385.1:0-11555 GCA_016164225.1 Gammarus roeselii
CTCTTCCACATGCAGGAATGGGGCTTACTTGTAAGAGGTGCGTGAGGGTCTTGCATTCTCTTCCACATGCAGAGATGGGACTTCTTTGTAACGCATTCTCTTCCACATGCAGGAATGGGGTTTCTTTGTATGAGGTGCGTAAGGGTTTTGCATTCTCTTCCACATGCAGGAATGGGGCTTCTTTGTAACGCATTCTCTTCCACATGCAGGAATGGGGTTTCTTTGTATGAGGTGCGTGAAGGTCTTGCATTCTCTTCCACATGAAGGAATGGGGCTTCTTTGTAACGCATTCTCTTCCACATGCAGGAATGGGGTTTCTTTGTATGAGGTGCGTGAGGGTCTTGCATTCTCTTCCACATGCAGAGATGGGACTTCTTTGTAAGAGGTGCGTAAGGGTTTTGCATTCTCTTCCACATGCAGGAATGGGGTTTCTTTGTAACGCATTCTCTTCCACATTCAGGAATGGGGTTTCTTTGTATGAGGTGCGTGAGGGTCTTGCATTCTCTTCCACATGCAGAGATGGGGTTTCTTTGTAACGCATTCTCTTCCACATGCAGGAATGGGGTTTCTTTGTATGAGGTGCGTGAGGGTCTTGCATTCTCTTCCACATGAAGGAATGTGGCTTCTTTGTAACGCATTCTCTTACACATGCAGGAATGGGGCTTCTTTGTAACGCATTCTATTCCACATGCAGGAATGGGGCTTCTTTGTAACGAATTCTCTTCCACATGCAGGAATGGGGCTTCTTTGTAACGAATTCTCTTCCACATGCAGGAATGGGGCTTCTTTGTAACGCATTCTCTTCCACATGCAGGAATGGGGCTTCTTTGTATGAGGTGCGTGAGGGTCTTGCATTCTCTTCCACATGAAGGAATGGGGCTTCTTTGTAACGCATTCTCTTACACATGCAGGAATGGGGCTTCTTTGTAACGCATTCTATTCCACATGCAGGAATGGGGCTTCTTTGTATGAGGTGCGTGAGGGTCTTGCATTCTCTTCCACATAAAGGAATGGAGCTTCTTTGAAACGCATTCTCTTCCACATGCAGGAATGGGGCTTCTTTGCAAGAGGTGCGTGAGGGTCTTGGTTCAAGCATACATGTACAGTCGGTAATTTGTGCCTGATAATCCTTATGATATGAAAATATGGAGGCTAAAAACTTTGCTAAACATAATAATGAGATGAAAGACTGTCAATGATGAATAATAGTATTCTGTGAATCACGTGAACAGATGAATTCCGAAAATAAAAAAACACCGGTAGAAGATGGCATTGAAACGTTTGCATAACAACGCCTGATCGATGGTAACATTGCTTATAAGTAAATAGTAACAATTTGTAACTGTAACCGCGTGATAAACTTCACCATCGATGATATAGCTACTTGACATTTACAAGAAAATCCACTCCAACCGTACATCGTGAAAAAAATGAGTCTGAAGAGTGTATATTTTCGTGGAATCATGAAAAACTCAGATTGAAGCAACTTTCTGAAGTTAGAGGAACCTACAGTTATTAGAATCTCCTTTAGGACCTCCACACTATAGTAAAAAAAAATGAAACAAGCATTATTGACTATGTGAGCGTGACAAACGTATAAATATCGTATTAGTAGGACCAGGCCTTTTCTCGAGTATCTGGTCTCTGTAACGGCAAGTAAAAATGACAAAATAATAATAGAATAATCGGATGCTGTGCGACTTTGAGAGTGTAATTGCGGAAACCAGGTAATAGCAAATATTTAAACGTCATACGATGTTGTTTTTTATGCACGAATTCACATCACGTTTCTGTGTGTGGTCAATAAATATTATAATGATGTACACATCAACTTGTTAGCAAAGCACAATTAATAAATCAAACTAAACCGTCTTGCAGTGTCAAATGTGGTAAGCGTAGAGAGTCGGAGAAAATGACAACCAATACATGCGTACCTGAACGAATGAAAATTAACGTATTGGTCCTCTAATAACTAAACTGTAATCGAATGAACAAGGAGATGGTGAAAAGGCAGAATAGGTTTGGTTGTAGTTTCGGTCATTGTTTCGTTATACCCTAAACGACTACAGCGTTTTTGAACATATATATTTGGTTAGTTGATTTATTCAAACAATTTATTTGTTCTGTTTGTTAGGGAAAATTGACGCTTCTGAAGTAACAATTTTCCGCGCACAATAATAGGACGCTTATATTGGTGCATCCTGGGGCTGTTCATGCCGAGACGCCGACACGCACCGGCACGATGTTCTTGTTATCATGTTGAGGGTTTGTGCGTCGCATATGAGACCGTCAGTTTGCCACAGATCCGGGACCATTCCCACATGTCCGGGACCTCCTAGTCGTACCATTAAACAAAAGTAGGCTCTGTCGATGTAGGGAAAATTTGGCAGAGAAAATATAAAGGAAATAAATGGCTTGATAAATCAATACGAATGCATTTCATCAGACTAAATTGTATGCAAATAACATTATTCAACTAATTAATCAACAACAATTCTTCAGAGTGTTCAAAATTCTTGGCCAGGTTTAGTAATAGCAAATATAATACCATTTTGAAATACCTCCTTTCTGCATTTTTTCTTCAAAATTCTACCCACCCTATCAAACCCATAATCACTTGTTCTCATTCCTTGCTCTTAAAATTGCCGCTAACTTAGGATCTTCTAATAAATACATACGTCGTACCCTCAACTTCAACTGTCTACAAACCATCATTGATTGAGGTCAGAACATTTTTCTTGGTGAAAGGTCATTTCTATTGGTTTCTACCATGCTGTCACTAATTATGAGGTATACGTTGGATCACTGTTATACATAATGCTTCCTAAATTCAGACACACATGTCTGCATATTGTAGCTAAAATATCAATGTATTCCTCCTCACTCATGACGCTGTCACCTCTAAATAAGCGTTCATGACTTGATGCGGCACGTGAGCTCCAGAACCTCAATAAGCACTTAACTACTAGGATACTGGAACCAGCAGCAACAATTGCACTACGCTGGGGGGCCTTCTGTCTCCCCTCCTATCCAATGTGTCTGTAGACAGCCTACACTGGCGTCAATCTCTTAGCCGAGTTGGGTGTCCCATTGGCGACTGCTGTAATAACGCAATTAGCTATGCCGACGACATGGTCCCACTAGCCCCTCATGTGGATGCCATTCAAATTATGCTAAATATAGAGAATTAATCATTTGTTAAAAGGTTCTCTGCTGGAATGTGTGGACAACTTCTATTTTTAGGTCACTTAATAACAAAACAACCGGTGTGAAAATGTTGATATCTTCAAGCAACTTTGGAAGTTAAACGCGATTGGCAATCAGCTTACAAGTAATTCTACTTCTGCACTACAGAAGTTAAAGGGCTGCTCTTTGAAACCTACTGCTACCCAACCTACTGTTTTCACTGTGGTGTACACTTACGAGAATCACAATAAGTAGACTGAGAGTTACATACAAGGATATTACGAGGAAGTTTATTGGTGTCCCGATAAGAACAAGTGCTAGCTATGAAATGCAGCATATGATGTTGACTGTCGTGAGGTACGATCTAAAATAAATGCGGACCTAAAAAAAATTGCATTTATTGGAGCGATTTTTTATAATTTAATAATCCCTTCCTGGAGGCCATATGTTATAGTGAGAGACACGAATTATCGCCAATAAATGAGAGGTGGGACAGAATTGTACTGGTGCAGGAAGATAACGATTTTAATCGAAATGATGTTTGACTCCTATCTGCCTTGCCATCTGGTGGGGCCACTATATATTTGCGGATGGCCGAATGGGATGCGTCCCTGAGTGAGTTTTGGTATTGCATATTCATGTGGGAGAGAGACATATAATACATCTATAGGCACGATTGTTACTGGCTCAACGTATTTCATCCCTACTTTGTCTCCACGTTTGTTCTTCGGTGCGGATTTTGAAAGTTCTGGTAGGAATGCTTTGTGAAACTTGCTTCTTTGTAATCACTATTGTACCATCGAGTGCTTCAATATACAATTATTATTGTTATTATTATCAAATACACATGCTTCACTGGGGGTACAATGTTCATTTCCATCCAAACGTGAGATTCGCTGCTAAGATTAAACAATCCAAAATTCATCGTCATTCTCCCTAAGATCGTTTATTAAACCTCAAACGTGTCTTCAAATACCGAGGCTGAACCACATGTTTTCGCATGTTTTCAACTCTCCTCTTACTAGAAATCTTTACCCACCGTTTGATGAGGAATCTCTTCACCTACAGCTGATAATTTTCATCCGTAAAATATTCTGAAGGGGGTCGTTTAGATGATGTTTATGAAAAATATGTCTTAAAAACGTAAAAGATCTTAATTTAAATTCAGAAAAAGTGTAACAGCTTTTATAATTTAGGTCCTAATTCCTTTTAATATTATTTTCAGATTTATGTTGTATTCAATGAACCCAGCATAGGATTTGAGTTTAGAACAACATCATCATTAATATTTATATATGATATGTTAGTTACGATATGTAAAGAGAAAGTTCATGGAAGTCGTCCGTCAGGTTAGTTTTATAAACGATTGTCTCAAGCTAGTGGGATTCAGATTATCATAACGTAAAAGTAATTTTAATCAGATGTTGTGAATCTGCTTGTCCTGAAAAAGTGATTTCCTAGTTTTAATTTGGTGATTTCGACTGAATTTATCGTTCGGTGCCGCAGGTGCAGCGCTTAAGCTGTATCATCGCAGTGGTGTAGCATTTGCCTCATCTGAAGGCAGAAAACAATGGGAGTTCATAGTTAGTCTACTATTGATCGCAATCGCTTAGTACCCCGGGTTGACAGTATTGGGGACCCGTTGATGATATCCTGTTTCAACCAAGCGCAGTAATCAACCTCCCACGAGGTAGTCCGGATGAACGTGACGCTCAGCCACGAGAGTTAGTCACGTTAAAAAGAGGTTGAAAGTTCCTCCTGATATTCGAGGCAATGTGTTTAGGTTGTGGTCAACGCTTGGCATGATAAAGTGTCTTACTACGTTGGCAGAGTGTTTTGATCAAATCAACCGCAAGGAAATGAGACGACAAGATTTTTGTGTAGCTTGTAGCGAAATCCACTGAATACACCGATTAACAAGGGCCTTGGAAGGAGTGGAAGGTGAAGTATTTTAACATATTGATTCAGAAGGAAGTCCATTAGATGGTGAATGGTATTATTATGAGAGAAGTGCTGGTTCACGCAATGCTCATAACTATATTTCCAAATCTTGCCTCCATGTCTAATGTTAGATTATGCATTACGATAGGTTTCGTTTTTGAATCAATGATATCGTGGCTTTTAATTTGATCTTACCTGCAATAATAAGCATTATCACAGTCAAATTATTTATGCGCGCCCTGCAGGCGTGTTCAATCATTATTTTCAAATTACTATTTCGTGAAAACGAATTTTGTAGTTTGAACATTATCATTCGGAGAAGCGCAAAGTCCAGAGAGAAACCAAATGTCATTGCCGAGATGAGTTTACATTATAATGATGGACATACCAAGTATTTTAAATATTTGCACTGGTGGAATACACATGACTAATATTTCTTGATAAAATTATGATTATGTTCCATCATTTACGACACTGGGGAAAATTATAAGCAATTATGAGTCCGGTTATTGTGCAACAGTTTTCTCCGTTTCATACGCACTATTGGTGGTACCTGCCTTTCCCAGCTGATAGCTATTCTGCCTAGGATGGCAGCGTTTAGGTGCAGACTTTCGCGGCCATTTTTTTTTCGGCTTGCAGGCGGATTTTGAAATGTTTCTTCCTTGCTGTGAAGGGAAATGATTGGAGCCTTAAGGAAAATATTGCAAACTCGAGGCTGTTTGCACGGAAGTCATTCCCACACAAATTGAAGGCTATGAAAGGCACTCTGTCTGACGGGAATGGGAACCGCTCCAGACTGCACGGAGCGTACGGAATCCATCTGCGTCTGGGAATGGGAAGCAGAAGACAATCACAGTTCTGTGAGGGGTTGATGGGGGGGAGAGAGGGGTGCAAGACCCTTCACCCAATCCCCCCGCGTCTCCCCGCCTTCCATCTCTTCCTCAAGGTTGAGAAATGGCTGGCGGTCCCGCCGGGAGAGGGCATCGTGGCAGCGAAGGAGGACGAGCGTCACAAGCAAATGTTGTTTTGATAACATCTATAACATTGAACTGGAAGGGGAGTAGAGGGCAATAAAGATAAGTCTGACGGATTATAGAGCCCTTCTGGTTTGTCTCGGAGCATGAGCATGATAAACACGAGTGAGGATGGGGACGAATAAATCAGTTTAATGGCTTTAGAATGTTAGAGTTATTCCCAGAATTACTCATAACTTAATATAGTGAAGTATATTTGCCTAACGGCCTTATCAGTCCCGATTGGGTAGACGAAGTGCATGCAAGATGCTAACCAAATAAAAGTTCTGCATTAATTTTATTTATTAGGAATATAATAAATTAACTACTATTCCTATATTACATAAAGGTGTTTACCAGGAAAAAATGCGTATTCTGCATTACTAACACCACCACTGACCCGAATAACAAAATTCTACTTCTCATTTACAGGTACATAATACGACAGGTACCGTCACCAGAAAAAGTACGCCGACCCTGGAAATCTTGAGCCCTTTGAGGATTCATTTTATATGTTTCGGGTTAAAAGAACTGCAACTAAGATGAAGTACCATAAAAATATTCTTTTAAATATTACTAATTTTATTGGAACCATGTTGCATTTGGAAAATTATTGTAAAAAAATAATAGAAAAAGCATTTCTAGAAGAAAAATATTTCGATTTCGAATTCAGCGTAACAAGCAACTTTATGCTCTGTTACAAATTTTCGTTTGTTTTGTCATATTTTCGTGTTACTCATAGGAATACGAATTCTAAAGCGATATCACAAAAGAATTAATATTCAACAGTTAAGGAGTTACTCTTTAACTGCTGAATATTAATTATTGTGTGTTATTGTTATAGAATTCGTATTTTCCATATAGAAGACTGACATACCACACAGCACTCAAAAATGCCGTTGATAATGACCCAACTCAGGCTACAATGTTTATGTTTCATAAGTATCAAGGTCGGCGGACTTGTACTGGCGACCGTGCAAAGTGCGACACAGTTGAGCGGCTCAAATTATCTCCCCCTCACTTTCACTACCTCCCAAACCTCAACTGCTAAGCAGCTCAAGTGACGACTACTTGTGGCGACTGCGGAATTCCCCAGTAGTAGTGGCAGCCCAAGCTCTTCAACGACAGTCCCCGGAACACCTCTCGTCAGGCACCACAAGACCAAAAAACTGCAGCGCTCTTCCGGACGATGTCACTTCCTCCATAAATTTCAAAAATTCCCTCTACCTCGCCTCACCAGTCACCCTCCTACCCCTTCCCTGTATCTCCTTTCCATCTTACCCATCCTAGATCAGCGCATGACTAGGGGTAGGGGGGAGTACTAGTGAGTGCAGGTTAGATTTGAGACACATCGTGTGAAGTTACAAAAAGAAAGGAGGAGGGGTGCCAGTGCTGCTTGTGAGGGGGATGAGAGGGTGGGGGAGGGGGGAGGAGGAGATGGGAGCTGAGAGGGGAAATATTTGCATGAGAATTGTCTGAGGCGAGACGTTGACATCCAGACCAATAACCGCCTGTGCTGCCCCTCTGGGGAGTGGATAAGGGTGCGGAGCCGTAGGGGATGGCGATGGGGAAGAGAGAGGAGAAAGGGAGGGATCGGTACAATGGTAGAGTACAAGCAGGTAAACGGTTACATAAAGTGAAGGAGGAATGAAGGGGTCACTGACGACCTCATGTCCGTTCGAAGTGAGGAGTCGTGCAATAGCGAAAAAAAGTCGTGTACGACTAAAGATACGCTCACCTCTCATAAGATCATCTTTATTTCGCTGTTCAAGCTCACTGTGCTAACGGTCTGCATTATTCCCTCGTATGCAATATTAAAAGAATGACGGACACAAACATGTTTAGTGAGATAGCGTATGTTCGCCGTTTGATTGTTATTCCTTACCGATGCAACAAAATAGACTTTTTCAACGAAGGAGTCTGCATGACGGAGGTTATTACTATTGTATTTGATCACAGTAGAGCTGCTCATAATATACAACATGATGAAGGTTATTACTAAAATATTGGATCTCACCATAACCGATTATTGATTGGCACTAATCGCCATTCCTTTAAATTAAATTGAGTGGCGACAAGTGATCAATCAAGACTTTTGTTAATCCTAAATAATTGACTTAAATGTGCAACTGGTAATCAAGAAGTAAAATACCACCACACCGATTTGACAGTGACCGAAAGACGGGAAATGATCGACGAGACCTGATTAGGCAATCTGGCAATAACAAACCTACAGTATGTAAGGGAACTTTACCAATTTGCACCCAAGCCCACACTTGAGCTGTAACCAGACCAGCAACAGTAATAATGGTTTCAAAAGACACATCAAGATACGTAGCCGCCTTCGCGCCGTTCCCTTAATACCCTTTATTGGGCCATAGCGCCTTCTTTTGAAACACAAACACCTGGAATTTCCTCACCAATAATAAAGTGCATGAAAAATACTTTCCAAATTGGAATTCCTGAGGCACCATAAATAGGGTTTGTGCTACGGAAACGGGGGAAGAAAGGGCGAGGGTAGTTGATAGGAAGAGGGGCTAGTGGAAATGGATAGGAGGGATAGGGGTGGATCGGGGCACTCAGGAGCGCACTGCGCAACTCCCTCGCTACTTTACCGCTTCCAAACGGCAATTGTGAAGCGATAGCTGCCAGGAAGCGGTGGGAAGGAGGAGGCGACTCCTTGGACTTACACCTAACCCATTTACCTCTTCCAAATAGCTCTCAATAATAACAAATATTTACGAATTTTGATTAAAGAATCTGACATGAACATTCAACTCATCAAATTATACGTACACCCTAGAAACTGTTTCAAAAACATACCTGGGAGTATTCCTAATGAAAGTGTTATCAGGAGGTCCACCATCTTCAGTAGGCCTGGAGAGCCTGTATCCCCATGCAGTATAAGGGGAACCGAGCGCTACCGGGCGATAAAAACCGGCAAATGGGGCAATAGCTGTTGGGCAAATGCCCCGCCTACTGATAAATAGCAGCAAGAATATGTGCGTGCTATAATATTCGATGTATCACTTGAAAAATTCGTCTCGACTTCTTCAAACTTTCAAGGAGAGAAAGGAGACTGTTATTTATTTAACTCACAAGTGACGTTTATGTTCGTAGTGTGGGTTATTCACGATACGTTGGGAGGAGTTGTGGCCATGATGATAGATACATCAGTCAAATGCTATAAGCTTATGTGTTTTGTTCGAATCTAAATATTCCAGCTCATTTTTGTTTAGATGACTTTGGAAGTTGAGATGCGGAACTCTTTTAACAAAATTACAGCCGCAATTATTGTTGATAAGAAGGTGGCCGTGAAACGTCTACATAAATAGTTTAAAACTACAGTTTGAGGGGCGTCGTGACTGAGTGGTTAACATATCCGACTGCAGACCCAGCCTTTGGAGCTGTTTGTCGCGAGTTCGAGCCTCGGCAAGGGCACAGCGGTCTTGTGGTGTGAGATTGGGCTCCCCTGTGCAAGCCGTGATTACCTACACTCCGAACTATGTCTATACGCTCATACCGTTCGATATGTATCAACATAAGCACATTTAGAGGTACGTACAATGAAAAAGGAAAATTCGTTGATAAGTAATGTTAAACGAAAAATTAAAACTTCGGTAAACGGCTAATTTAACTTGCTGATGATCTGTATCACGGTATGTGTAAATGGTTTCCGGTGTATTTGACAATATTTGTAAGCATTAAAAACACAATTTTGTCATCTTATCTATCGTTGACCAAACTGTTGCGCCCATGCTCATCCATGCTAACGCTCGACTGCTTCACCGAAATTTACCGAAACTTACATCGAATGCTGTCCTCTTAGAAGCAAAATATTGTCTGACAACATGCATCTTAAACCATGTATGAGCGATGCTGTCAAAACCTCTAATATTCGTAAACATCAGCTGTCTGGGGAATGATGTCGGGTTTGTAACTCAGAATTGACTGATCATTACGCTTTGGCGAGCCAAGGTACTGCTTATTTAATAGTTGTCAGGGTGATATAAAAATGACATGGAAATTTTTAAATCCCCTTCTCAAACCTAAATCAAAGTCAATTCTATTCCAGAAATTATTTATCTTTAATGGACATTCATTGAAGGACCAAATACAAATTGCCTACAACTTTATGGATTATTTAGCACCGTGGGTGAGCAGCCTGCTTGCTCTGTTCCACTCAGCCGAAGCTCTTCCTAAAACTTTATGGGGCCACCCATACCAAAAAAAATTTTCTCACCAGTTACTGCAGCGGATTTTTTTTTAAATCATTTCCGAACAAAGGTTGCCCATCGAACTGTGTAACAGCGGATATCTACAAATTTATTTCTCATTGCGTCTGCCAGCTTAGCCGATTTATTTAATGAGTCCTTGTCTACGAGTATTTTCCAAATTGTCTGAAGATTGCGAGGGTAGTCCCTATTTTCAAGGTCGATGATAGTAATTCTTCTGCTAATATGCGTCTCATTTCAATTTTGCCAATCCAGATGGAGATATTTAAAACGTTATTGTCTAGTAAAATTAACTCTTTCTTGTCCGTGTACAACATACTCTGCTATCATCATTTGGATTTAGAGCGGGCAAATGAACCACAGATGAAATTCTCCAATTCACGGAACATGCATGCGAATACCGTGACAACAATTGAGGAGTCTCTCCATGGCTGCTGTAATCCTTGACTTGAATCACCAGGTTTTGCTGTGTAAACTGAGTAACATTGAAGTTCGGGGTATCATGAACGGTTGTTTTAAGTTATTTCTGACCAATAGATTCCAGTATGTATGTTTAGGTATCGGCGTTACTTCTTATTCAAATGTTATTAGTTTAGATGTGCCGCACGGCTAACATGTGTGGCCATTGCTGTGTTTAATATACACCAATGACATGTCACGCTCGCCGTAACACCTACGGCTTAGTCATTTGCCGATGACACCACGATCTGCTGTTCGGGTCGAGCGTTTGATTAGGTGTTCCGTATCATGAATGAGGGGTTGTCTGCTGTTGATGGAGGGTTCACAGCTGGCGTATGATGGGGTGTTCCGTATCATGAACGAGGGGTTGTCTGCTGTTGATGGGGGGTTCACGGCTGGCGTATGATGGGGTGTTCCGTATCATGAACGAGGGGTTGTCTGCTGTTGATGGAGGGTTCACGGCTGGCGTATGATGGGGTGTTCCGTATCATGAACAAGGAGCTTACAAGTGTTTACAAGTGTAGGAAGACAGCAACAGGCCTATTGGCCCAAACTAGGTTGCCTTTTGATAGCAAGAGGGTTAGTTCTGTAGTAGAACGTCTAGAGGCCTATTGGCCCAAACTGGGTTGCCTTTTGATGGCAAGAGGATTAGTTCTGAAGTAGAACGTTGAAGAGAGCTTCGTGTGCCATTTCTGTTTTTATTTTATGATGGCAAGAGGGT
>SDVV010031386.1:0-11555 GCA_016164225.1 Gammarus roeselii
AAATGTATGTCACAATGTCTATCCAGACATTCTCGTAAAGCTTGAGTCTTTAGCACTGCGCCAGAAACAGGGTAGGCCCGTCAACCCCAGCTTAAGTTACACGGTGGGGAACCCTTGCTTTGCGTATTTCCTATCACCCTCAGAAGTGTTTCTTTTAGCAAACGGCAGTTTGTCCCCATATTAGATTTCTTGACCGAGAGACGTTGACAAGTGAATGTCATTTGGGCCTTCCTTTAAAAATCAACAATTGTTCGCGAAGAATCCATTTCGTTATCATATGGAAAAAAATGCCAGGAATGATATCCCGCTGTGAAATAATGTTATGGAAAGGTCACCCGTCTATTTACAGCCTGTGGCAATCAGATGCAAGTCCAGTTGGGAATGTTGTTCTATTAATGATGCCACTCATTGTCTTAATTTTTTTGGTAATTCTTTCAATCAAAGCCAAGCTTCACGAGGGCTACTCTAAGTTTCACCCGAACGATGTTCTCACTGATCGGATAAGTAATCGTCACTGGTACAAAGAAACGCAAAACTAGCATTCAAAGGCAATTTTTTTTCCAGCTGTACAAAAATACGTGCAGATAACTTGACAAAATATGAAGTAGAATATAACGGGATTTTAGACCTCTTAATGCAATCCAATTGTGCATGGAAGCGAAGTTATCCACTTTACAAGCGTTCGGGTTTGACGTCCCTTCGTCGCCAGGGGCTAGGTACTTCGATGAGTAAGTGAACTCGCCTCGGGTTGTCAACCCAGTAACTCATGTTACCATCCTTTTCAAGATAGCCCATGAGGTTAACCAAATTCTCCCCGTACGACCTGATCAAAGCACGATTGTGCGACGGTCCGCAGTAGAACATGATGATTCCAGTCTCTTCGTATGCATCAGTGCGATGTTTAGCAGTGGATACGCAAAGCGAGTGAATCCCTGTAAGCTCGTTTTCTCGGTACATCTTGCACGCTTTCTGCCAGTTTTTGTCCAACCACATCTTGCTGAACACCATGAGCCAATGGCCACTTTCATCCGTAGTGTAGTTGTATTTAGCACAGATCTCCGGTTTCCTTTCGTGCAGCCAGAAAACATGAAACTCTGCAGACGGGCGACCGTTGGTAGACACTGCTCCCGTACCCTGGTTTGGTGGCACACTCGAGTCGCCTGACCTTTAAAAGAGAGAGAGGGCCGCTATAAGTGATAAGTGTTTTTTTGTGATCAAAAAGTTCTTGCATCTGGGTCATTTAGCCGTGTCCCTCACTCACAGTCGGTTGATTGGCTGGCCGACGCCAGGACAGTGCTTTAAGCATTAACTTTCGATCACCCGATCACATATATCTTTGCTTTTCTCGTAAAAGATTCGGTATGATACCCACCCTAAAACTATGAGTTTTAGTAACAATGATTGATATAATAATATTAATAATTGAATTAATAGTATAAGTAATTATACATTGTCCGTCACTGAGACGATCATGTCGCTCAACATTGTCTGTTACTTGTAAAAAAAATAGCATGATCTGCTGTCATCATTTCATAATAAAAATTATTATTGAAGTTTGAATTACACACACAACTTTTCTGAGGGGCGTCGGATGGTTAAAACATAGCTACAATTGCAGACAAATGTCAGATAACTATGACACAATAAAGGTCACAGTAACAGCCGGGGGCATGGTGATACAATCATTTGTACATAATCATAATGTACGCCTCATTTCCGAGTCATAAAAACGCTCACGTCAGGGTGTTGTGTTGGGCTGACAGACATTGCAGCCAGTGACACAAGGGTGGTAAGGTCTGTACTTATTGAACGAACCTCGTCTCAGGATCTAAAGTTGACTGTGTCACCTTCCACCTCAATGAGGGTGTTGTGTTGGGCCGACAGACATTGCAGCCAGTGACACAAGGGTGGTAAGGTCTGTGCTTATTGAACGAACCTCGTCTCAGGATCTAAAGTTGACTGTGTCACCTTCCACCTCAAAAAGATTGGCGTACGTTCACGTGGTTTGGAGTGAACCAGTAATTATATGTCGGATTTTTGACCTAAAAGGAATAACCTTCAAGAATTTTCCCTTATCAAGATCTGTGAAGATACTTCTCGTTTTATTTTATTTAGTTCTTCACTGGTGGTTTTAAACGTTGTCTTTCACGCGGTGATAACTACAAAAATTTATGAGTAGAAACGGTCATAATGCAAGCAAAATGTTAGTGAACATATAAAAAAACATCATGAAAGAACAATTTAAATATTAATTGTTTCTGCGCTAAGGATTGTATACATTTATTTTAACAATACAAGAGCCAGTAAGCTACACCAAGACGCGCATGCTCCTGTCAATCCCTTTATTTTGAGTTGGTCAGTCGAACTAACGTCCGTCCGCTAGATGGCAGCACCGCCGGCCTGGTAAACTATAAAGACAGTCTTCCCTTGGGATTGGGATGGGCTATGGATAAGTACAGGGAAGATTATCTTCAGTTGAACAGGGCCGGTGGTATTGACATGTAGCTAACGGACGCAAGTCTAACGACGGACGAACTCTTTATGGAGGGATCATCAAGAGCCTGCCGTGGATACGGGCGAAGGATGGATCTGGGCCAAGTAATCGCGATTGATTTCATAAAGGTAATTTCAACAACAAGAAAAAACATTACATATTTCTCTTTACAGGAGGAACGTTGGTTCTCCATTCATTACCTATGGGGACGAGATGTTTATAAGGATGGCAGATGAGAGGCAAGGACATGGACGGGAGGTGAAAGGCAGGGGTGGGACACAACGAGAGGCGAGGGTGTGAGACAGGAAGCAACAATTGAATCGTATTTATTAGTAATAAATTCTCAGAATGTCCACTTATACCGACTGTGAAGCGTCAAGCCCCTGCACTAGTAATCATCATTAATTCCGTGACATACATATGATAGATTCCAGCTACAAAATAATCAGCTTGCGAACAACAGCTCCCAACACAACGGAAATGTCTAGTAAACTTCGATCATTTCTCGATTTTCCTTTTGCTCCTGTGTACACGCAGTATAGAGAAAAACTGGCAAAAAATTACCGACATCAGCAGGGTAGATCCCAGAGGTTAGTTATGAAAGTGTCCGCATAGGTTATGGTGTGGGAATTCTTATTATCTTACCATCCTGTTTTGGCTAGTTGATGGAGTGGTTGTTTCGGCAGAGCAATCTGGTACAGGGAGTTGGCCTTGTTTCCTGTTGCACGAGTTCCCATCTCGCTCTGCATGTCACTCTTATATGGCAGGTGCTCGAAGGGACTAAAGCAATTGAGCTTCTGAACAATGTTAAATCCATAGGTCATCATCTTTTCTTTGTCGTTCGACGGTCCACAATGGAACATGATCACGCCTTCCTTTGCACTTATCTGCCTGGGATTGTATACAAACGTAGACGTTTTCATGAAAGCTATCCCCGTGAGTTGTCCTTTTCGGTACAGCTGGCAGCATTCGGCCCACTTGCTGTTCATGTAATGGTTAGGAAGTATTAGGATCCATTTGCCGCCATACGCTGGGTCAAATGCGTTCTGTTCAGCTATGGTTGTGTCTTCTTCGTAGATAAACTTTAAATTTTTCTCCTCCATCGGTCGTTCGATATTTTTTCCCTGAATATTTTTGTAAGCCATGTTTGAATGAAACACCTGATGTCTGAAAGAAACACCTGATGTCTGAAGGAAACACCTGATGTCTGAATGAAACACCTGATGTCTGAATTAAACACCTGGTGTCCGAAATAACACCTGATATTTGAAAAAAAAAATGTCTGAGAGAAACATCTAATGTCTGAATGAAACACCTTATGTCTGAAATCACACCTGATGCCTGAAAGAAACACCTGATGCCTGAAAGAAACACATGATGCATGAAAGAAACACCTGATGTCTGAAAGAAACACATGATGACTGAATGAAACACCTGATGTCTGAAATAACACCTGTCTAAAAGAAACAACTGATGTCTGAAATCACAACAGATATCTGAAAGAAACGCCTGATGTCTGGAAGAAACACCTGATGTATAAAAGTTTGCTAAAGGAATTGACATTTTTTTAAGAATAGTACTTATACGTTCGATATATCACTAATATCTGCTATATAACCATGGTGGGGCTAAGAGAAAACTTGGGCAATATTTGACATGACATTTAACATAAGCGATTTCCATTACTTTTCTATAGTCATCCGCTTTCTCATGTCTGCCCTGGTAGTAAAAACTTGCACATTCACGTGATGCCCCGGCAAGATAGGCGTTGCTTTGTCCAGTAGTGGTAAGCGTCACGGGTGCCCTCTACCGGCCAGCTACGGTACAATTCGCAATACCAGAAACCATTTCCTCTAACTAATTTTGGTCGTTTAAAACTGAAATAATCAACAAACATCGTAATCATCTTATTATCCTTCCAATCTGTTTTCCTACTCAATCGTTTTATGTTATGGTACATTATCCTACCAAATCATATCAGGTAATGAATGCCCCTTAGATATTTTTGATATAAAAGGATGGTAATAAATCAAGATTGCGGTCACGTTCTGATTGCATGCCCTTGAAAGTGATTGTAACACAGAATTACGTTTCTTTACAGCCGGCCCTCGGCAACTCCCGCATCCGAGCGCCGCCCATAAATTGACAACGGGATTTCAAAGAATGTGGCTGTGCCCGATTTGCAAGGCATCTGCATTATTATTTACGCTATGTTTCGCGGGTGATGAGGGGGATTGACCCCTAACGCTCTCTGCTGCCATGTGTTTGGCGTTTTATGATCAGTTTGGGGTTGAAATGTTCTCAGTCCTTGAGTATTGATTGCGATGTAAACAGATTTATTGCGATTTGCTTGCTGCATGTAAATTGAAAACATTGTATTTCGTAAGATGCTTGCAATTCAAGTCGCCCTACATGGAATCCTGCGTGTATTGACCTTTAATATTACCAACCATCAATACAAATAAAGACAGCGCCTGGGTGAGTGAGTCTGTCGTCCATTACGCTCTCCACTTTGATGAAGAGAAACAGAAGGCGAGCGGCTCTTGAACTTGAGAAACAATATAATAGCTCTGTATTATTTACTGTATCACCAATACGGAGCAAAAAGGCACAGGAGAGGATCTGGTGATTTTAGAAGTACGTCTTCAGGATAGCTATGAATAGACGGATACGAACGGAAGTACGTCTTTAGGATAGCTATGAATAGACGGATACGAACGGAAGTACGTCTTTAGGATAGCTATGAATAGACGGATACGAACGAAAGTACGTCGTTAGGATATCTATAAATAGACGGATACGAACGATAGTACGTCTTTAGGATAGCTATGAATAGACGGATACGAACGGAAGTACGTCTTTAGGATAGCTATGAATAGACGGATACGAACGGAAGTAAGTCTTTAGGATAGCTATGAATAGACGGATACGTACAAAAGTACGTCTTTAGGATAGCTATGAATAGACGGATACGAACGGAAGTACGTCTTTAGGATATCTATGAATAGACGGATACGAACGGAAGTACGTCTTTAGGATAGCTATGAATAGACGGATACGAACGGAAGTACGTCTTTAGGATAGCTATGAATAGACGATACGAACGGAAGTACGTCTTTAGGATAGCTATGAATAGACGGATACGAACGGAAGTACGTCTTTATGATAGCTCTGAATAGACGGATACGAACAGAAGTACGTCTTTAGGATAGCTATGAATAGACGGATACGAACGGAAGTACGTCTTTAGGATAGTTATGAATAGACGGATACTAAAAGGGACCGGAGTCGAGCGGCTTCTTCACACTTCCAACATGATGTTGCAAACAATTTTAAACGCACACTTCGCTGAAAAAAGCGTTGGCTCGTTGGTATTGGGCAGGAGATGAGATCAAGGACGTTGAGGAGATATGAGAGTTTTTGTTTTTAGCGTCTGCGAAGCGTATTACCTGTACATGTACTATGCTTGTTTACCCTCATCATTCAAAGCATCTCCTTCCAGAGCGCTGAGAAAACATGTATTCAAAACAGATTATCACTTCAGCGAGCTTACACTATCTGATATCTAGCGTATTATGGCTCAAAAACGTAAATAGGAAGCATAGCTCTTCGTATGGTCTGAGAAGCCTTGTCCAACATTCATAAGCCCGTACAAACTTCACGTAAGTTGTTCGAATCTGACATATTGATACTCTCGAAGTAAATCAAGCCTTCTTCTAAACTTATCTTAAATCATACTTAACTTCTTACTCCGCTGTAATGTTCTTCTTACTAAACACCTCGGTAAATGAATACACTTCTCCTGGTATTTGAAGTTTTGCTTCTATGTAATTATCACGGGTGGGAATTGAGAGACAGGGCTAGATGAGTGGTTGGGCAGAACACAGTTGCAATACATGTGCGAGTCTTTCATTCGCTGCTCTCTCAGAATATTTTATCCTTTATCAAACGTCGGACACCAGGATCTCCATAAGATTGACTTGCAAACGCAATCGGAGGTGAGTAACAGTCTTCAAGTTGCCTTTTCTGTCACTCTGCTCGAAACGAGTTCTTGATATTTGTTCACATGTTTTTGTAAACAAGCAATCATTGCACTGGAAGTTGGAACAATAATGTAGGATTATTTTATCACATAACTCAGCATTGCAAGTATTTTATGAAACACGCTGATCCTTTTAATCGTTGTACTCTTTATTGATTGAATCTATATTCACGTCTAGAAGCCACCTCCTCCCCATTCACTTCTGTAATGCACCTACCTTCCTTGCTCACTGCCTTTTGAGTAGTGAACTGCTGGGTTGGAAGGAGAGCTTATATTCAATGCCGTCCGTAGCTCTTCACAAAGAGCTTTTTCTGTGCGTATCAAGGACACCGTGTGTCCTCATGTATGTTTCTTTGCAATCATCACTGAAGTAGAAATTTGCAAATGAGTCAAGCACTTTATCAAGACAGTATCAATGACAGCAGTTTCATAAAGGGAGTGATGTTTCATTTATATATTAGCAGTAGTCTTGTGTAACACATGTAAACTGAACTGTTCATAAACCTCATTTAAGCGGCCTTGAACGTGTATGATCATATACGTTCCATACGCGTCACGTATTGGACGTGTATGATACCAGTAGCAAGTGGGAGGAGACAGCGCATAGGTGTCATGCTTAAGGGCGTTAGGCCAAAATAGAGGTCCAATTCTTTCCCACATGTGTTATGCAAGGACGGTATTCCTTCTTCTGGAGCTCTGCTGCATTACAGGGGGGAGCATGGAAAATATATTAGAGAAAAGAGGAGAGAGATTGTAAGGAGGCTGTTGGATGTGCAGCTGTCAAGAAGAGAGGGTAGAGGAATGTCGGATCTTCCACTCGGGGAAGTACGATTTGAGTGTGGAGCAGGAGTGGACGGGGAACGAAAGAGATTGATGAGAGAAAGAGGTAATGAAGGTAAGTGAACTAAATGTGTCGAGCACAGCTGATGGGTTTCGACAGGCGGTGAAAGAGAAATATGACATTTCGAGAGGTTAACGCCTGGGTAATGTTGATCATGAATGAGAGATGGCTAAGAAGAGGCTGCTGAGTTGAGATGAGCGAGAAATGTGTGTGGTGGGCGCCGAGTGGACGGCTTAGGAGGAAGAGGGGCGAGTGAAGGGACGATAAGATTTGAATAGCAGTGAAGTAGAAGAGGCGTTGTGTGCGTCTGAGAATTGGTTGCCTGTGAGATCGGCGGTGGCCTACGACAACTACAGCGGGATGAGAAGGTGAAGTATGTGATGAGGAGGGCGAAGAGGAGGCTCATGCTAGGTTGTGTTTTGAGGAGAATATAAAAATGCTCTGGAAAGGGGGTGAAGAGAGTGAGAAAGAAGAGACGGGGAAGAAGGAGGAGTTGAAAGAATAAAACTTTCGGTTGTTGTTGGACAGCAGTGGTGTACGGAAGAGGTCTACCGAGTATTTTGAAAAGTTGTTCAATGTTGAGGATGTCAGAGGGCTGACATTGTTGCAGTGAATGGTGGTGCACCAATGCCGGATTTTTGAGCTTGAACTTTTGGCGACATTACTAAATCTGTGTTTTGTGACGGACGTGATTTGATTGTGTTTGTACATGTGTATGTTCAAGCGTATGTGCGTGTACATGAGTTAAAAAATGTAAAACAAAATTTAAAATTCTAAATTTTAATTAAAATTTCAAATTTTCGAGGCCCGGATCTGACTTTAGTGGAGAATTCATCCCTTCAATAGACCGACTTGGCTCTGTTATCCCTTGAAAATTTGGAATGTTAATAAAAATTGTAATTTTCAATTTTGTTGTACATTTTTTAACTCATGTATACGTGTTATGAGTTTCTATCTATTAACCTCCTAATGAATTATTTGTGTGAAGACAAAATAAAACACTCACAACACCTACGGTTCTTTAATCAACGGGTCAGTGAAATCCTAAGATTCTTTACTCTAAAATGGATCAAATATCCTACGCCAATACTCAACTTAAGGTCCTCCTGCGGTGGCCGCCGGTGTTCGTCTGGCATTGTCCGATCTCCCCATGGCTAACTGCTCCCAATCACTCAAAATCTTACAAAAAGGGGAGGCGCCTCGTGTTAATGTCTGAGATTGGAATTGTCCAATAAGAACAGCTCTACCGTTTGCTAACTGCTGAAGGGCGTGTCCCCGTGTTTACTTGTGTCCCATTGACACCCAAGTTATTTTAGCTGTTTCAGAATAAACACATGGCCTGCATGTAATCCTATAGCAGGCACAGAAATGCTGACCTCTCCACTTGCTGTAAAGGTACAAATGACATACAGTTACAAAGGTTCTTGTACAAGTAACCTAATCCTGGGGCTATCTGAGGAAATACACATAACGTATGGATTTAAAGCTAGGTATCAAAGTAGATATCGTCACGGCAGAGTCATAACGAAAATCATCCTACACTTACAGTAATATAGATTCTTATTAGTAATACCCATATTAAAAATTTTCAACTATACTTCAGTCCTTAATGCATACAATTACATAACAACCAATAACAGTGAGTTTGGTATCTGACCCAGGGCCCGTAGTCGCTGAAAGCAGCGACTATACATAAATATAAATAAACCGTTATGTAAAGTGTATAACACACGAAGGTACGCTTGAACATACACATGTACAAACACATAGTCAACGTTGTGATACTGTTGAAGGAGGAATAGAGTATAGCTTGATTTGGCCATTTTCAATAATAGTGGAAGAATGGGGGGTGTGTACTAATTTTGCAGAAAAACAAATAACGCTGAATAAAGATAAATTGACAAGTAATTTATGGCATCATCACGAACGAAGTCATGGTCCAATTTATAAAACTAACGAAGTTGAATATGAAACTGATAGATGTTAGACGTTAGAGGGTGTAGTGCCAGGAGATGTTGAAGAAATATTTAGAAAATCTATTGTGAGACCATGTGTTCGTAGAACTAGGTGGAAGTGATATAAAGAACCGGGTGGAGAGATTCATATGTATAAAATGTAAATCAATGATGGAATAATTTACAAAAGCATGGTTAAGATTGGTTAGGTTAGGTTGGGTTGAACGCGACTAACAAGGGAAAGTGCTGTAAAAATGTGTCAGATTCAAAAAATAATATCAATTACCTATAACATTCAAACAATCCACGTTTAAAATGGGGATCTTTGCTCAATCGAAAATGGAAGTGTATTAAAACTGCAAATGATGGATCAAAATGTAGAGCCAAGTGGAGATATTTGTTATATATAAATAAAAAATCAATGACTAAATCATACGTAAGCACGAAAAAATCTCTAATGACGCGACATAATTCTTGGTTAGGTTGAAAATTAAAAAATGGAGAAGTGTGTAGTCGAATCGCTAATTATGAAACATAAAGCATAAATCAAAGACTAAGCCTGAAGAGTTGAATATAAATACTTAATTCTTGGTTAAGATAGGTTAGGTTAGGTTGGGTCGCATAACATATAGGCACACATACACATACATACATACAAACACACACACACACCCACACACAAATGCATGAAAACTGCTGACCTATAGCACAAATATGCTACATATGATGATGTTGGCGTAGGGCTCTTACATCATAAATCTACAGCGAATTGTTAAGATGATAACTAATTTTGTACTGTGACAGGCGAAAAATACAAGGCCAGTATCCTATGTCAACAGCTAAGTGAAGCAATAATTTTTAAATCTTTTTTACTCAGCGTTAAGCTATATTAAGTATATACGTGTGTACATGATACCAATACATATATTTTTTCTAACGAAAGTAGATATGTGTGCCTGGTGTCGGCACCGACTCCGTTTATGCATACAAAAGCGTGTGTGTGTCTACATGTTGTGTGATATTCAAAAAGATATGTGCAAAATATAGTGAGAAATGGAGTGATTTGAAACGTATAACGCATGAATTATTGAATGAAAACTATATATAGCCATCAAACAAAATTGTACAAGGAATACATAAGTATTTGGTTGAGTTAAATTGACTAGGTATTAACATATCTGGTAGTGTATGGCAACGATTTTGTATTCATTGATTTTTCTAGTCATTGTTGTCGTGTGGGGGTGCGCGGATGACAGGTTTTTGGATCGAGACTTGTTGCGGACATTACTGGATAAAAGGTGCTAGAGGCGGTGGAGGTGATGAAAGCAGAAAAAGACCCTACTGGATAAAAGGTGCTAGAGGCGGTGGAGGTGATGAAAGCAGGAAAAGCCCCTACTGGATAAAAGGTGCTAGAGGCGGTGGAGGTGATGAAAGCAGAAAAAGCCCCTACTGGATAAAAGGTGCTAGAGGCGGTGGAGGTGATGAAAGCAGAAAAAGCCCCTACTGGATAAAAGGTGCTAGAGGCGGTGGAGGTGATGAAAGCAGAAAAAGACCCTGGTTTGGATGGAGTTGAGACCGAGTGTCTGAAGAAAGGTGGAATAACGATTGTCGAATGGTTGATGAGGCTACTGAACATTTGTTTTGTGACGAGCGTGGTTCCGATTGAGTGATGCAGTGACTGCTTTGTCCCTCTATGGAAGGGCAAATGAGATAACAATAAATGCTGCAAC
This sequence comes from Gammarus roeselii, assembly GCA_016164225.1. NCBI lineage: Eukaryota > Metazoa > Arthropoda > Malacostraca > Amphipoda > Gammaridae > Gammarus > Gammarus roeselii. The sequence goes on from SDVV010031386.1 coordinate 11,063, forward strand.
TCAGGAGGCATCAGTTTGTTATGTGTGGTCGGTAAGTTGTACGGGAGAATGCTGATCAAAAGGATTAGAGAATGTACGGATTGCGAAACTATAGAGGAACAGTGCGGCTTTAGAAGTAGTAGAGGGTGTGCCGATCAGATTTTTACAGTGAGACAGGTCTATGAGGAGTACCTTGCAAAGGGAAAGTATGTGTTCTGGGCCTTCATAGATTTAGAAAAGGCATACGACAGGATTGACAGGGAAGCGCTGTGAAGGGTGTTGTGTTTATATAAAGTGGGCAGAAATCTGTTGAATGCGGTGCAGAATTTATATGTTGGCAGCCGAGCATGTGTCATAGCTGGAAGCGAGGTGAGTGGTTCACAGTGAGAGCGAGTATAAAACAAGGCTGTGTGATGTCTCCCTGTTAGTTCAATCTCTACATGGAGGGAGTGGTCAGGCAGCCGCGAGTGTGCTGGGTCGTGGCTTGGAGCTGTTGGAAGTGAATATATATATA
>SDVV010031387.1:0-11555 GCA_016164225.1 Gammarus roeselii
AGCTGTGTCAACATGTGTAGCTGTGTCAACATGTGGAGCTGTGTCAACATGTGTAGCGTGTCAACATGAGTCGTTGTGTCAACATGTGTAGCTCTGTCAACATGTGTAGTTGTGTCAACATGTGGAGCTGTGTCAACATGTGGAGCTGTGTCAGCATGTGGAGCTGTGCAACATGTGTAGCTGTGTCAACATGTGTAGCTGTGTCAACATGTGTAGCTGTGCAACATGTGTAGCTGTGTCACATGTGTAGCTGTGTCAACATGTGTAGCGTGTCAACATGAGTCGTTGTGTCAACATGTGTAGCTGTGTCAACATGTGTAGCTGTGTCAACATGTGTAGCTGTGTCAACATGTGGAGCTGTGTCAACATGTGGAGCTGTGCAACATGTGTAGCGTGTCAACATGTGGAGCGTGTCAACATGTGGAGCGTGTCAACATGTGTAGCTGTGTCAAGTTGTGTAGCTCTGTCAACATGTGTAGCTGAGTCAACATGTGAAGCTGTGTCAGCATGTGTAGCTGTGTCAACATGTGTAGCTGTATCAACATGTGTAGCTGTGTCAACATGTGTAGCTGTGTCAACATGTGTAGCTGTGTCATGTGTAGCTGTGTCATGTGTAGCTGTGTCAACATGAGTAGCTGTGTCAACATGTGTAGCTGTGTCAACATGTGTAGCTGTGTCAACATGTGCAGCTGTGTCAACATGTGTAGCTGTGTCATGTGTAGCTGTGTCAACATGTGTAGCTGTGTCAACATGTGTAGCTGTGCCAACATGTGTAGTTGTGTCAACATGTGTAGCTGTGTCAACATGTGTAGCTGTGTCAACATGTGTTGCTGTGTCAACATGTGTAGCTTTGTCAACATGTGTTGCTGTGTCAACATGTGTAGCTGTGTCAACATGGGTAGCTGTGTCAACATGGGTAGCTGTGTCGACATGTGTAGCTGTGTCAACATGTGTAGCTGTGTCAACATGTGTACCTGTGTCAACATGTGTAGCTGTGTCAACATGTGTAGCTGTGTCAACATGTGTAGCTGTGCAACATGTGTAGCTGTGCAACATGTGTCGCTGTGTCAACATGTGTAGCTGTGTCAACATGTGTAGCTGTGTCAACATGTGTAGCTGTGTCAACATGTGTAGCTGTGTCAACATGTGGAGCTGTGTCAACATGTGTAGCTGTGTCAACATGTGTAGCTGTGTCAACATGTGAAGCTGTGTCAACATGTGTAGCTGTGTCAACATGTGAAGCTGTGTCAACATGTGTAGCTGTGTCAACATGTGTAGCTGTGTCAACATGTGTAGCTGTGTCAACATGTGGAGCTGTGTCAACATGTGGAGCTGTGTCAACATGTGAAGCTGTGTCGACATGTGTAGCTGTGTCAGCATGTGTAGTAGAGAAAATTGAACAAGATGAGTGCCATCGCTGCTAATGGTGTTTTTGATGATGGTGTTCATTGATGATGGTGTTTATTGATAATGGTGTTTAATGATAATGGTGTTTAATGATAATGGTTTTTATCGATAATGGTGTTTATCGATAATGGTGTTTATTGATAATGGTGTTTATTGATAATGGTGTTTATTGATAATGGTGTTCATTGATTTATGTTGTTCATTGATTTATAATGTTCATTGATGATGGTGTTCATTGATAATGTATGTATTGATAATGGTATGTATTGATGATGGTGTTTATTGATAATGGTGTTTTTCGATAATGGTGTTTTTCGATAATCTTGTTTATTGATAATAGTGTTTGTTGATAATGGTGTTTATTGATAATGGTGTTTATTGATAATGTTGTTTATTGATTATGGTGTTTATTGATAATGGTGTTTATTGATAATGGTGTTTATTGATAATGTTGTTTACTGATAATGGTGTTTATTGATAATGGTGTTTATTGATAATGTTGTTTATTAATGATAGTGTTTATTGATGATGACGTTTATTGATGATAACGTTTATTGATGATGGCGTTTATTGATGATGGCGTTCATTGATGATGGCATTTGCGTGTACGGTTACCATGTAGCTATTGACGTTCTTTCTGAACTCTTGATAAACGTAATTTAAACCATTTTAAGAGGTTTAAATTACAAACTCATTTCATTTCCCCAATGCACCCTTCAATAGTGAGAAGAGCACGGGTGGGAAGGCCTGGAAAATACTCAAGAAATGCCTTAGTAGTACCTAATACCTGTTGCATTATTACCTCTGAAAATGAACTATAAATATATATAAGAACTAAGTGTGCAGTGGTAGTATCATTAGAGACACATCCTTATTTGCCTTTAATATTTAAATTCAAATTTGATATAAATGATAAATTGAAATTTAAAATAAATAATCGTTTGGAATACATGAAAATTTAAGGAATTCTAAAATCATCCATAACTGTACGAAAGTATTTGAATGATGTCTAGCGCCGATGTTAGAAAACAATAACACAAAGAAAAAAATTCTCACTTCTGTACTAATCGGTAACAAAAATTACGAACATGTTCAATAAATTCAGTTATGTTTTGCATCGGTCATCCCGTGGTCTCAATTGTGTTATTTCATCATAGGTGCTTGAAAATATTTACTAATGTTTATTATTAATTTTATTTATCAGTTTGTCGGCTTCCTGACTAGAATACCGTGACCCACTTCAGCACTCGGCTTTGGATGGAGTACGCCAGAGCTCACCAATTAAAAAGAAATCGTTGATAGGTGAACAAAATTGCTCATCACACTATTTTTTTTTCAGCCTAATATTATAAGGTTGAATTACCTGAAATTCACTTTAACTACTTTAAAAAATATCCAACACGTGTTGCAAATTGAACATTGTTATACAATCAACCATGTTTCACAAATAATTCACGAATACATCCGTATTTTGCGGAATTATTTGATATTAGCACTAATTGTTTCGCCACTGTACCTCCACATTAATTCTTAATTGCACCGCAAAGCATGAATTTCGAACTGTTCAATAAATCATAGGGATATTCCGGAATAGACAGTCAGCAGCATTGTTGGGGTACATAAAACACTAAAACCCATGATGGAATTGCCCATTCTTTTGGTACCACAGTGTACGTCAAAGCAGTGTACGTCAAAGCAGTGTACGTCAAAGCAGTGTACGTCAAAGCAGTGTACGTCAGAACAGTGTTCGTCAAAGCAGTGTTCGTCAAAGCAGTGTACGTCAAAGCAGTGTACGTCAAAGCACTGTACGTCAAAGCAGTGTACGTCAAAGCAGTGTACATCAATGCGGTGTACGTCAAAGCAGTGTACGTCAAAGCAGTGTACGTAAAAGCAGTGTACGTAATAAGTGTGTACGTAGAAGCAGCGCCCCTCCCTGCTTGTCCTACCAGTGACTTCACTCACTGTATTCCAAGGTTGACCTCCAAATGATCGTATGAACTAAGAGCAAGAATTACACGAACGCACGAAAGTGGCGGTCACAATCTTTGGAAAAAAATTGTGGGTGACGAGATTTAACGCCATCTTAATTTAGTTAATTTATCTGCATGAATAAACCATTTTAAATCTACTGCATGGATTCATGGTGTTGCTACTTCTAATGCTATAGAGGAGATCTTCGTTACTAGGGTCTGACAGCTAAGATGAAGTCACAAAGACAAACGTCATCGACTGTTCACGATGTGTTTTTCTGCTCCAAGTGTCGAGTGTCGTCACCGGCCCTCAAAGCAAGGCATTCATTCACTCACCCCTCCAGCCGGGGCCGGGCGCGACAATGTATCGTGTACAGCAGACACTAGGTCGAAATCCCCCAGCAAGGGGGTGGCCACCGGCAAGGTGCACCTCACACTCTTACACTCGCACACCTTTGCCCCTGAAATTCACTTGAACTTCTTTATAAATTTCCAACACGTGTTGCAAAATGAACATTGCTATACAATAAACCATTTCTCACAAATAATTCTCGAATACATCCTAATTTTGCGAAATTATTTGACATTAACACTAATTGTTTCGCCACTGTACCTCCACATTTATTATCAATTGCAGGTATCGTGTAACATCTTCCAATTACTTTGATCTACTCCCACAAGAGGAACTTGGACATGGTGATTGGGATCAGTATCTCAATACACCCTTGATCCAACGCCTCCCTACAGCCTCCTATTGTAACACCGCCAATGGCGCCCCGTGCAGCATGACGTGTTTAGAGATGCAGTCTAAGTAACACGCTCAGCAGCAGTCGCATCACCAGCAGCAGCAGCAGCAGCAGCCACAGCCAATACCTTTGCCTGTTTACACCACATCACCAGTGCAACCGATTGTTTACAGCGCTGTTTACAGAGGTGTTTACACGGAGATGTTTGCAGGGAGCAGCGCTCCCCTCGACCACTTTGATCGAGTATCAGGACGTCGACAACAGCAGCTCTATTGTGTTCGCCGACACAAGGAACTGATGCTTTGCACTACATTCCGACCCGTAAACACGCGACGGTGTGTCAAAAAGCGGTCCACCTCTATATCCGAAAACAGCATCACATCTGTGGCCGTTGACCGACACACCTCAATGGTCAGAAATAGCTACACCTCTATGGTCGTAAACAGCTGCACTTCTATCGTCATAAACAGCTTCACCTCTATGGTCATAAGAAGCTGCACCCCTATCGTCATAAACAGCTGCACCTCTGTCGTCAGGAGTAACTGCATCCATGTCATCCTAAACAGCTGTCCCTCTGTCGTCCTAAACAGCTGCACCTCTATTGTCATAAACAGCTGCACCTCTGCAGTCATAAACAGCTGAAACTCCATCGACAGAAACAGATGCACATCCATTGTTAACAGTAGTTGCATCTCTATGGTCAGAACAGCTGCCTCTCTCCGCTCAGAAACAGATGCGCTCTCCATAGTCAGAAACAATTAAACCTCTATTGTCAGAAACAACTGCATGTCAATGATCGGAAACAGGCGCACGTCCACAGTCAGAAACAGCTGCATCGCCATGGTCAGAAACAGCTGCACCTCTGATCAAAAACAGCTGCACCTGCGTGATTCCAAACAAACTCTGAAACCTCTAATGTTCGACAGTTTCACCTGATTGTTCAGAAACGGGTGCATTCGTCTGGTCAGGAACGACATTTTAGGAAAGATATAAAATATTCGTTTATTTTGTAATGACTTGAAATGGTAAACAGCAAACAGCCGACCGCAAATGGTCCTCCCCCACATTTTGTCTACCATCTCAGCGGATTGCACATCTGGCTTACCACATCACTCCCTTAAAATTGCATCGGAGCAATTTATATACTACACATGTTTGAATACATTAAATATTGAATTTCACCCCAGCAAACAACAAGATATTGCGAACATAAGTTTGAAGACGGCGCTCTTGTATTTTTTATGATCTACTCACTCAAGAAGGTGAATTACATGCGAACGTTATTTGATATCTACATACATTATAATACGCTAAAGTCGTCACGTTTGTTTGTCGGTTTGTTTGTGTGCGTGTTAATGCCTCCATGAACTTGTCGGCGTGTTAATGCCTCCATGAACTTGTCTGCGTGTTAATGCCTCCATGATCTGTGCCAAGGCATTTGGGAGTACTCTTGGCCAAAGGCCGATAATTATTTCTTGCTCGTAGGTATTGCCGTTACAAAGAAATTTGATTTATTTATTTATGTTTCAATTCGTAGTTTAGTTTTGGACAGTCGGACAGAAAAGTTTATCTAGTGACAGTTGCAGAGGTTGTTTCAACTTGAATTACACTCATTGGCATCGAGGATTCAACGTCAGCGGTGCTCGTGATGAGTTCTATAAGCCTCCACTCCTTCAGTGTATCCCGTAGGAAATATATTCGTTGAGGCCTAGTCTGGCTCCACGAGCTCAGCGATGGGGGCGACAAATAATTTTCGCACTAAAAAAATCTGAGCGCTGTCTCAAGAATACGGCAACTGGGCGTCGAAGAACTCATTGTAAACCACTTCAGGAAAGAGTGAATTGATGTAGCAAAGAGAGTGAACTACATTCATTGTTCCGGCACATTGAATCTATCATCAGACTCGAAGCGCCCAAGTAAACACCTTCCAATGTGTTCACAAACAAATGCCGATTCATGAATGAATTAAATATTCATGTGTTGGAATAAAAACTACGGTTTCATCTAACTTCATAGTATATTGGTGCATTCGGAATGACATCTCAGAGCCTGGACCAGCTGCTGCTGGGAGTTTAAAGTTCCTTCATAGGTGGGATACATTAACGGACAACGTGGGATGAAGAATCGCCAGCTGCGCATGATGTATAGAAGTTGCAGCTGTGCCAGAGAAGGTATTGCTGATACACCCTTCGGCATTTCATATTTTGCTGCATCTGAATACACTACAGAACAAATTTTTACTCTCAGTAGCAGCCGGTTAAGCGGCTTTGATGTCTTCTGGAATTCACCAATTAAATTGTTCAATTTGTGTGTTACAATTCCCTAATTTTTTTAAATACTGATAAATTGAATAACGCCACACCGAAAATGAGAGCCATTTAGAAAAAAAAACAATTTAATAGCAATTTTTTTCAACAAAATTAAAAGTTCAATCATGGGTACGGAGAAGTACTGAGTATAGATTCATTCACTAATGAGTGTGGGTATTCACCTGGAGAATGGATCCAACATTGAGCTTCTTGAGCCACGAAGTAATATATTGAATCATCGTTGCACTGGAGAAGTTGGTAAGAGTTGGCTTCGAATGATTTGATCCGCCCGTCGAGTTTGGTCTGTTTGACAGATGGCAGCACTAACTATCCTATCAAATTTATTCATGTATGTATGGACTTACAAAGGGAACCATTTAAAATCTCATTTTGTACACAAGATTCCTAACCGTGAAATTGTCGACCATTTCTTCTTAATTCTAATATTATTTGATTTGCAGGATGACGGGTGAGTGGTCCATTGAACACAATAAATTACTAAACAGGAGAAACATTGTCAACTCTTGATAGATTTCAAAACCTTATCTATCAACGAAATCCACCGTAAATCAAAAAATTAAATACAACTCAATCCAACAAGATTTGACAGATGTTAAACGGAAACCTACGCTTACACGAATACCGAACGTTAGGTAAGGAAATTGTGGACAATAAGTTGTGGGCCTAATTATGGCTGCGTGTGGGAAAGGTTGGATTATTTTAACACGCACAGGATTCGGAATAAAATGCCATGGATTTCACACATGCATGTTGGAAAAATGTTGGATCATACGCGAACTGAAAAGAAATCCAAGTCAGGGTGATAAGCAAGGGTCGAATAAACATGAATGAGTGGGAGATACACCCAGAGAAACTCAAACACGGATCGGACAGATCCATATAACGCAGACAGGTCTGCAATTTCTGAAAAAAATGAATATGAGTTTATAGTTATTCAATAGGTTTATGATTGGGTTAATGTGTGACGAATAACTGGACAGGCATGAAAGGAATACATGATTAGCACCCCACACATCTGAGAAATATGTCTATAGGGGTTAGAGATTGGTTGACCCTGTAAAGTAAAACAAACCCCTTTGGAATAAAATGATAATATCGAATAGTTGTGTACGTTTAAGATTAAGTAAATGAATGTTCTGTGTGTTTACGCGGCTCCAAACAGTGAAATTTTTACAGGTATTGCTAGTCTACATTTTATACCACTCCGTTTTTACGCCTATAACATGTAGCTAAAGTTTGAGTTTCTTACGGTGCGAGCAGCTGGGTAGGGATCCCATCCCCACAAAAGTGCTTTCTTCAGCAAACAGATGTGTGCCCTCAGATTTGGTTACTCGCCCGAGACCCTTCGTTAAGTGGGGGGTCATTTGTGCCTGCCTGTCATAGTGAGGAGATCAGCAGTTTTGTGCCCAGTATAAAAATAACACAAGAAGCCATGTGTTTATTCCAATTTAGGGCGGACTTGATTTGATTTTCAGTTCCACCAGAGCCTCAACGCGAGTCATAATAGGCTCCCCCGTAGGGCTCGATGATCATGGATTCCAGTACGCTCGCACGCCTCTGTGTGCGTGAAAAAAAAAGCTTTCAAAGTTAGAAAAATTTGAACATTTTAGCAATGTCCGACGCACGCTGGTGCGCATAATAAAAACGCTTAAGCGAAAGGGACCTCTGCTTCCAACCACCTAGAATTTCATGAGTAATATGTATGCATGGTAGTGCGTACAGGTAGCATCGTCGAGACTAGTACAAGGCCCACGGCAACACGGACAAAGTTAGCTCCGTCAGCAACGCAACACGACCTTGACCGCCACGCGGTCCAGGTCGACCACAGTACACTTAATTTATTCAGGTAAGATTCAGATGGAACGAGTCCTCGCCTCCAATCATTTAGAACTTCAAGAGTAATATGTACGCACGCTAGTGCGCACAGGTATCATCGTTGGGACTAGCACAAGATCCACGGCAACACATACAAAGCCAGCTCCGACAGCAACGAAACACAATGTTTACAGCTGCGTGGTCTAGTTAAGTAAAGGTACAGTTTAGTTATTCAGGTAAGATAATGACTCAGACGAAACGAATCACCGCCTCTAACAACTCAGAACTCCAAGAGTATTATGCACGCGTGCCAGTGCGCACAGATAGTATCGTCGAAATTGGTACAAGGTCAATAGCTTCACGGATAAGATCGACTCCAACCACAACGCGTCACAAGGTTTTATAGCTACGCAGTCCAGGTCAACCCCAAAAAGTACTTATGGTCCGTGCACGCGCGAGCGAGCACAGACTGAAGAAAAAAACTCACAAAATCACTATAAGAAACTCTCGCACAAATTCACTAGCATTATATATTATACATGACAAAATTGTGGATCGTGAAGAAAGTAAGAGCAGGTTCGTCACGGGCAGAAAAATGCTCGGATTATTGATTTTGCACTAATTTTTAAGGGGATAGGGTGGGGGAGCAGAGGTTCCTTGGAACCCAATAGAGCCCGACGAATCCCGGAGGGTAACCCAAGTCCCCGGAGTCTTCCCGAGCTCCCCGAGTCCCTCGAGACCCCTCGTCTCAGCTCATCTCGGCTTGTCTCGAATCATTTCGGCCAGTATCGGCTCGTTGCGACCAACTCGACTCGCCTCAACATGTTTCGACTGATCTCGACGTACCTCGACCAGCCTCGATGCGGCTCTCCCCCTCTGCGTCAGCAATGCTTTGAACTTTAATAATTAATTCCTCTACTCAAGCACTCCCTAATCATACATTCCTCTGTGTATGAGTTTTACAGCCTTGGGAGGAGGAGTCGAGGTTCCAGGACTCAGAAGGGCCTCAAGAGGGTCCCACAGTTTCTCAAGAGGGTCTCAAGGGTGTTCCAAAGGGCCCCAGAAGGGTCCAAGTGGGTCCCCCCAAATCCTCCTGATCTTCCAAGTCCCCCAGGTTCCCGAAACCCCGAGTCCCGCGGGTCCCACGAGTACCCCCCTTCCTTGGTTCACCTTGTCTCAAACAACCTCGATATGTATAAAATCAACAAATGCAAAATTTATCACTATAAAAAAAAGAAGAGAAAAATAATAGAGCCCAAGAAAGAAGAAATAATAAAATACAAAAATAAAGTGTTAATGATCTATAAAATGAATAATCAATCATCCACCCCAATTTAGAGCGGAGTCAGCGACTCCACGTAGTTCGTAGCGTGGCCAATAACAAACAAAAAATTAGGATGTAAACTGTAGGGCTGTCCCTCATTGGACAGTTCGTACCTCTATTTTTATATCATGCGCGCGCCTCCCTTTCGGGCACTTCGAGGCTTTTCGGCAGTGTGGAGATAAGGACAGAAAGGAACACATCTTGTTCACGACTCACCGTCTCTGTTTTGTCTCTTTTCCTCGCTTACAACTATAAACCTCGTGTTTGTGCAATATTCCACATAATCAGTTATTATTATTATTATTATATCAGCTACACAATATTAATCATACACCTTTGTCTTGGTAGCTGCCCCCGTTTATGTGTTCTTGTTTTATTATTCAAAATAATTTGAAAAACATATCACCTATTAATTTAACCCTTGCACCACCTATAAGTCTTAATTAACGACTAGTAACAATAAAAGTGTATAACATACATTATAAAACGCTTCTGTCGTCACGTTTATTCGTTCGTTGGTTTGTAACGAAGGTGGGCTAGGAGACGTAAACATCAACAGTTCGGAGTCATCGAAATTCTTCACAGACACATTCCTAAGTCTTCAGGCAAATGCTTTGATGCTCTAACGACTCCAAACCCTAAGAGGTCATACGCAAACTACAGAGGGAAATACAAGGGTCAGAGAGTTAGGTTAGGGTAAAACAAACCTAAAAAGGACAGAGACACATACAAAGATCTGAGACATAAAAGGACCGGCGAGATACTCTGGTCACATGTAGACTAGCATGGTACTATTAGGTAGATGCATCAGGGGTTTATCGAGGTATTTGACAGGATCGTGATTGATGTATGAGGGTTTGGGCAATTTGATGTGATCGTGAATAACTTGAACGACAAGATAGGAATCCTAATCAGTCCACCACACTACTGAGGAATATATAAATTATTATGTGTACCGGATTGAGATTTGCTGACCCTAGCAATCAGTACCACTTTGCAAGGAAGCCACATTTTTGAATAAAAGTATGCATTTTTAAATGACACCGTATAAAACCTCACTTTGTAAAAGCGAATCGTAGCCATAAAATGCCAGGTCAGAATGACATGCTAGGGTCAGGCAAACATAAAAGGGCGCGGGACATCTAAGGGTCAATGACATACAGTACTCAAACACGCTTGCAAATATTAGAAGGATGCATAGAGGGCTTAGACAGTTCTTTGACAGGAACGTGTCTGAGGTAGGAGGTTTAGTAAGCTAGGGTGTTGACGGGCAGGATATGGATCCATGATTAACACGCCACGCATCGGATGACTAAATGTATACAGGGGTTTGCGATTTGTCGTAACTTCTAATTAATGCCGCTTTATAATGAATCATAATCATTGAATATCTTAAGGCATTTACAAATGCAACCGTACAAAATTTATGTTTGTATACGCGACCATAAACATGAAATTCTCACTGGTACTGCTGGGCAATAAGACTACCCAACGGTCAGTGCGATCAGATGCTAATCTTATTCCCCCTGGTACTGCTAGGCAGGTAGGACACCCAACGGTCAGTGTGATCAGATGCTAATCTTATTCTCACTGCTACTGCTGGGCAGGTAGACTACCCAACGGTCAGTGCGATCAGATGCTAATCTTATTCCCCCTGGTACTGCTAGGCAGGTAGGACACCCAACGGTCAGTGTGATCAGATGCTAATCTTATTCTCACTGCTACTGCTGGGCAGGTAGACTACCCAACGGTCAGTGCGATCAGATGCTAATCTTATTCCCCCTGGTACTGCTAGGCAGGTAGGACACCCAACGGTCAGTGTGATCAGATGCTAATCTTATTCTCACTGCTACTGCTGGGCAGGTAGACTACCCAACGGTCAGTGCGATCAGATGCTAATCTTATTCCCCCTGGTACTGCTAGGCAGGTAGGACACCCAACGGTCAGTGTGATCAGATGCTAA
>SDVV010031388.1:0-11554 GCA_016164225.1 Gammarus roeselii
TCAGTGGAGGTTAATACAATGACTTAAATATGTGTGATACCTTAATGTTTCATTTGTACAGTTTATATTTAAGCAGGGAATTAAATACTAAGGGCTGTATATCTATACATACATAATTTAACGTGGGGGAGAGCAATGCAGGACTTGGCTTGCAAACCCTTACAGATGAATCCCTTGGCGTCCCCGACAAGCGATTGTTCCATCCGGAGAATGCAAATCTAAACAAAGATGGAGTGATCACAATTTTTACAGGGTAGGATGTTACGTTCCTCAGTGGATTCTGGTATTACCATCCCAGTACTACAGCAACGTCAGAGACAAGCCATCGCTACTCTCGCGCCCTCCCTTGGCTTCCCTCCTTCTTACGGCCACCCTCTCGTATTATCACACGTCATCAAAAGATACATACTCACACCGTAGCGCCTCCTCACCAACAACTAGCAATCAGTGACTCCTCATCATCCCCACACAAACATCTCCTATTCAGTGCCTCCTTCTCACACTCTTGCCAACAGCGTCCTACAAGCGCCTCTTCATCATCCACCCACCAACTACTTCCAATCAGCGCCTACCCGTCATCCCCATAAGAACAGCTTACAATCGGCCCCTCTCATCATCCCTAGGGTGCCTCCCATGTTAGTACTGTACCCCCCTATTCACCACCCATGTCCTTCGTTCCACTTCGCCACACCAACACCTATTCTCTCTTCCCCTACCCTCCTCCTTCACTCTACACCAGGGGTTGATGGATGATTATTCATTTGATAGGTCATTACCACTTATTTTTAGTATTTCAGTATTTGACGTTTCGAAATCAATTCCGACAACGTGTGACGACTTTGATATCGTGAAATTTGTGTCCCGCCTTTAATTTTCTTTGTTCAATCTAACACTTTTCCGTTGGTCAATCTAACACATACACGCTCTCGGATGTAATCATTTGAAAAATCACGCGGGCCTTCTGATAAAATACATTGTTTTCTAAATGCCTTCAAGTAAGATACTGCGAAAAACTATTCTCCGATTGTACAGCACGCTCTCGGATGTAATCAGTTGAAAAATCACGCTGGCCTTCTGATAAAATACATCGTTTTCTAAATGCCTTCAAGTAAGATACTGCGAAAAACTATTCTCCGATTGTACAGCAAATAAGGAACACCAAGAGTTGGCAATTTTCTAACATGTTGATTCTTTTCAACAGACTTTAATCTAATAATTTGTTGTTATAAATAGATGAAATCAAGTTCCTTCTAATGGTCTGTGTTTCACTCAATGCTGACATGTCCCATACAGGCTTAGATTTCTGCTATCAAGAGTTAGAACGCAAAGAAAGAATTATTATTTTCCTATCCTTCAGTATTTCGGCCTTCCGCATGGCGACCGCCATGTTGCTGTGACCGGTGGCTTGTCTTCAATCGCAATCGTTGATTCGATTGGCTGTACCGACTCCAGTTATCCAACCTCTTTGGTTGCTATGGTTGACCAGCCGATGGCTGTCCACTGCCTCGAGGGCAGTGCACGTGAGCATTGCCATCTGGGTGCCATCTGAGGTCTTCTGTGGCATAGCTCCGAATGGGGATACACTTTGTACGCTTGAAGTTCTGGTTTTAAATTAATTTAACTATGAACGTTTGTGTCTTTAAAAAAAGCAATGCCCCAAACAAAAATTATTCCTCCAACGAAATTAGGCCTCTTTACATGACGAAACATTTGTCTACTAAAATGATGATTTTGAGTCACGTCTCTCGCTTCGTTGAGCGGCGTAGTGTCATGCGCTATCTGGGTGACAGCCTGTTAGCCTAGGCAAGGTGTGGCGTCGAATGTGCCATGTACCCTATCTTAGCTTAAAACTATGAAATACATTGGGTGGAAACACATCTATCTTATGTATTTAACATCTTTGGGAATAGTGAGGATGAAAACCAAAACAGCACATCGTTTGAACTGAACCTTACAGGTGCATGCATGGCTTACTAAAATTTGAATAAGAAAGACACAGCGTAGGATGACGTATAGGTGACTGCATATGTTGAAGGAATATGGAAAATGCTTCAAAGTCCGTATTGCTTGTGCAGAAGGGCTCCTGCAGGCCGTGCGCACCCGTGGTCAATGGCCACGGGTGGGTAATTAGACATTGTTCCGCGGACTTTGTTCATGAAAATGAGAAGAGAGCCTCTCTTTACAGCGTAGAGTTACTTGTATTCTGGTACAGAGGGCAAGAATTTTTTGTGCGGTGGGGTAGTTCAAAATCAGTTCCCTATCAGAGTCTCAGTGGAATTAGACAAGGAGGTCAAGTGTCGCCGTTGTTGTATAAAATTTATAGCGATGATTTGAATTGCCAAATTGGCAGGGAGAACGTTGGATGTCATGTTGTCAATTGCTGTGTTATTAATCTTAGCTATACCGATGATTTGGTGTTAACAGCTTTAACTCTATCGGCATTGCAGAAGCTTCTAGATATTTGTATCAATTTTGTTTGGCCCTGTGATTTGTGTATAACACCTCAAAAACTGTGTGTATGTTGGTTAGGCTAAAGAGCACTAAGTGTTACTTCTCGACTGATGTTAAGCTAGATGTTGTCACACTTGATTTCGTGGACAAATTTTAGTATCTTGGTCATGTTTCTGCCGGTTGCACTGATGATACGGATGTTGCTATGCATACCAGACGACAAAATGCCGTTGGTAACAAGCTAATACGAAAGTTCTCCTTTCTACCCAAGGAAGTAGAAATAAAACTTTTCAAATCATATTGTTACGCAATTTACCGCAATGCACTTAGGAGATTTATGCCAATATAGTATGAGAAAGCTGACAGTGAGCCATAATGACACTTTTCGTCGACTGACGCAGGTCAGACGCTCAACGTCCGCGAGCAGGGTATTTGCAGAAAACTCATCGGATCACATTAAAGTATATTTTCGTAAAGTGGCCCACAGCCTCATGACCAGAGTAATTCTAACAATAAAATCATCATTGCAATCTGGACTAGCGATGCGCTTGCTGTGTCGTCAATGTTATGATGTTGGAAAGAAATACTGTACACTCGATAAGGAAAGTAATATTTGTGTCCGTTAATTATACAATTATTCTTTCTAATGTGCTTCCTGATATGACTCATATGACTTAACATGTCGGATTACTCATATTTTCATTTGATTAAGTTATGTATCAAACGTACTTCAATTCCCTTATTGTTTTCTGGTAAAGCTGTTATTGTTATTATTTTTTATTGTTTGCGGGCTGGAAACTGACTGGTGCCGAAGCAACTGCGTATTGACCTCAACCCACCAGCTAAACAAGGATGAAACCGAGTTTGCAGTCCAACAGAAGCGTTCACAACGCGATTCGAACCTAAACTTGCAGAATGGATCGACCACGAGCAAAAAATACTCCATGTTCTAACATTGAGTAACTGTAGAATGAACGAGTGTAGTACACACATACCCGTAAAAGTTTTTTTCGTATTAAATGAATAGCAAGAGATTAGTATATAGTTCTCTATTAATTCAACACTGGCTGCAATATTACGTAGTTACGCACTTACGTGAACGCGCTAGGTTGAACAGTTGAACATTCAGATATGACCGTTGATGAGAAGGAGGCTCATTGCAACTAACGCACACAAAATAAAACGTATAAGTACGAAATGCAATGTATATTCTGCGCACAGTAGTAACTCACGATTGATGTGGAATGATTAGTAATAATAGCTTTGTTTGTTATCAAAAGTGAATTTTTGCTTGTGTTTCTTTGAGAGAAAGTCTGTTAACTGTCAGTGGATGTACTGACGACTGAGCCCATGCGGTGGAAGCGTGATACTCCTTGGGCACAGTAGCTCGAGGTATGATTGATTGGAAACCAAAAATAGCGATACTGATCAAACATTTTGTAGTTAACTAAGTGAATCTATCAATATACGTTTATAATGGGTGCGGGGCTAAATATTGATAAAATAAAAATTAAATGTATTCCGAAAAGTTTTGGATATTCGAGAGAAATTTAATTGCTACGTCGTTACTGTACAAATGAGGAGACGTGCTCTCGGCAGGCTTGCCGGTGCTGGGTAGGATTATGACATGGTGGGAATGTGGAAGTATGGGCGAATGGGGTGACCGCTGGGTCAGTTAGTGATCAGCGTACATGTGCTCGCCAACAAAATGTGATACGGTGTGTTACAGCAAGAGTAGGATGTGTAGACAAACAAAATATAGAGATGATATTGCTTGATGAGTCCATCTTGGTATGAAGTATGTATAGCATGAATGTTCACGCATAGACACGCAAAATATGCATTTATCGGTATGATATTTTATGCGTTTTACAAAACTAGACGAAGGACACACAATTAATTATTAATGATGATTAGTGTTGTATGGACAATTGTCAGGAGGACAGCGTATCTACATTATTGTGTGTCCACTCTGCATTTGTGAGTAATTTAAAATTTGTCATTTCTAGTCCTGATACACATTTAGTTGCGTATTTTGTTTTTCAAATTGTTCCAATATTACCCATATCTCAGTAGTAACCTCAAGTTTTGTCTACTACTTGTTTAGATTAATACAGTATGTACGACACCACCTTGATCTTGGATGATATTCTGTAAAGTAGACTAATGTATTTACTCTTAGCATTCATTCATGAAATTTGTAGTTAGTTAGTCAACACTAGCGTTAGTCAACATCAGTCTCTTCAAATCCTCTTACCAATAATCTACAATTTAAACTTCCGGGTTATTTATTATCATTAATTGCATGCGTCCACCTCACGCCCCTAAACCAATGGCCAAAAGTGACAACACAACCGTTCAACAAATGTATTTCTGAATCAGCCAATTCAACTTCGAATGGAGTCGGATCATAATTGATTCTGCTCCTTACACCTTACATCCAAGATTTATTTTGTTTCATTTTGGTTGGGTGTCAGGAGAGTGGCAGGAATTCAATCTACCTTCCATTAGTTTGATTATTGTATCATCAATTGTTATTACAGCTCAACAAGCGATAACCTATAAAATATTACTTATCGATCTTTCGTTCAATCGTTGTTCATTAGAAAGAGAATATATCAACAATATCTTTGGGAGACATTTAAATTATCACAGTGATGTCATCATCAGTACCGATTATGACATCACTGTGATAATTTACATTGTGCATTACTCATTTCTTAGATAATTTAATGGCGTGATATTGAGACCTCTACAGACTTTTCTTGGCGTATACTTAATCAAAGATTAAAACATAGATGACCATTCACATATCATAAAATTTCTTGCAAACCGTCCCCTCATTTATATGAATTTAACATCAGCTACATGTGCAACGACTTCACCCTGCGATTATTGGAATTTCGTTTCATATTATTCGTTTGAAAGGGCGCGTAATTCTTGAGTCCTCTCGAACGTACTAAAATGGATGAATAGAAAATGAACTGTTATTAGCATGGAATGAACTTTGAATTAATGTTGACATTTAGAAACATGATTATCATAAATACTCTTTCCTGTACACCAGATATTTCTTCCCGTATATGAAGGGTTGGTAAGAGATTTCTCCGATGAATATCCGAGAGGGTGGCAATTCTGATCGACGGTGTCAGCTGCGAAGTGTGTACTCCTAATTAAGCTCAGGTAATTATTTCACTCCATTGCAACTACTGAAGTACGTATTCCTATGACATCAACCATGGGCGCTTCTCCTGTTGTATTAACTTTTATTCCAATTTTATTCCACTTTTTAGAGGAGTCATGTTAATGCTGAGGCCTTGGTCGCCCTCTACTCATTCATATTTCGTTGGTTTGACCGGTGCGCTATTGGTGATGTACGTATCGGCTTTCTCACTGATGATATTGTCCCAGTTAGAAGTTTGAAACCAAGGTTATATCTACAGTGAAGAAGAAGCAAATGACAACAATTATTATTATTATTAATCATATATATATAGTTGGTTCTTTTGAATACGAAATAAAGTTTATTTAATCCTCTGTTGCTGTTATTGTTAAGTACAGTAGTGGCTATTTCTGTGGATCAATTAGAATTAAACAAGATTATTTCTTTCTAGTGAGATACCACTGTACAATTTAATATACTGCTTTAGACTGGAGTGTGGTAAATCATATTGAGCAGTGATATAACACGAGAAGAAAGTAATCTGTGATGTTTCAATTGGTCTACAGAATAGCCACTACTGTCCTTCTCAGTTTCAGAAGACTACCTACTTAACCATAACCTTATTGTCAAAAGGACAAGCTAACTAAGATTAATAATGAGTGAGACAATTTGCAGAATATTGTGAGTCACATTGTTGGTGCTATACTTGAAGCCTGGCTACAGCGCTGTTTGCTCTATGCTTCCTCAGTTCAGGTGAACAATCTCTTGCTGACCACACAAGTGGCTAAGTTAATATCTGAAACAGCAACACAATATTTGCAAGCAAACAATTTGCTGCCTTCTGCTGAACTTCTGTCAAAACAAAAAATGTGGTATCAATTCTGAAATTATTCTGAGCTCTAATTTGTCATGTATAATAAAATAAAAAATTATTCATAGTTCATTATTGAATTCTCCATTCTGTTGAGGGCAGGTTTCTGAGGATGGACCTGATGAAATACTAGATTTTTTTGCTTGGTAAATCAGAGGATTTTCAACCAAAAAAAATCATCGGCTCTGAGTTGGCACTAGGCCAGATTGCACAATTGGGCGTTTGATTGAGAACATTACGTGCATTTTCATCACTGTATATCAAGAACCAAACCAGCCATTCGCCGAAGGGGATATTGGCATATTTAGACCTTTGTGTGCAATTGCAGTGTATGTTTGTAGAGTTACGTGCGCTATTGTTGCAAGATACTGGCATATATATGTTCAGATATGAGTTAAAGGAAGCATATGTTTGGCAATGGACGTCAGAATTACAGTTTGGGATAGCCGCACATAGATGCAGAGGGCTCACCAACCAGGCGTATTCCAAAACAATGTAAAGTCTAGAGGATACTCTTTTTTTTATAGTTGTACAAATTACATTCACCAATCACTTGTCAGTTCTTATTAAATATAGTCATCACTAACAACACCGTTCACGTATCTTGATTCCGACCATACAACTGATGATAGTAATGCATAATTTTGCACCCCCATTGGCTGTTCCATGAATGTTACACCTAACTTGTTTACCTATCGTTTGTGAGGTCGGTGTTCATTTTCATGTAAAATGTCTGTCTAAATGCAAGAATGTTAAATTGTTGTTCAAACCATGACAGGAGTAATTCAATATTACAGTTTAGCTGTTTGTTGAATTCATACCAAAGTCTGAACACTGATGCACTTCATCTGTACTAATATTATATGTTGTTTTGTAAATTGCCAATTTTTTATTCACCTGCCAAAATATGAGATATTGGTTCTTGTTAGTTTCTTTGACAGCTGTCTATCCAGAGTGTCCAATCAAAGAAATTACTAGTTCTTCTTTGATGTTGTGCGTTGATTTGGAATCTCTGCGTCAGCTTGAATTTATATGCTCTGAAAGTAAATGCGTGCATAAAATTGTAGCACACCAAATAGTTTGAAGATTTGTTCACGTGCTATATGTTTTCGCGTGCGATATTTTGGAAAGGAGTCTTCATGTGCGCTTCATCGCAAAATTTCACGTAGGCATCAAATATTTCTTATCAATGTTTGCGTGCGCTGCCCGTTAAATTGTGCAAACTGGGCACTAGGTTGTTTGATAAAGTTGGTGTTCCCTCCTCTCTTCTGATGCCTGCAGTAGGTCATTCAGTCTGAGACGTGTTGAATGACTAGCCTGCTGATGTAGTGCTGTTGACAGATATTACTCACTATAATAATGTCCATGCTGATCTGATGTCTGATGAATTTATTTTAAGTGTCATTGTATTTATGATTTTCCTTTTTCTGTTGTGACTATAACAGTTGCTCCTGCGCATAAACAAAGCATTGAAGTATTTTTTGTACCACAGTTTGACACATTTTTCTCCAAAGCATACAAATTCAAACTGATACGGAAATTCCTAACCTCTGTACCAGATTGCACAATTTGGCAGGCAGCGCACGCGAACATTGATAAGAAATGTGATGCGCATGTGAAATCTTGAGATGAAGCGCACGTGAAGACACCTTTCAAAATATTGCATGCCGAGAATTTTTCAAAAATATTTGTGCTAAAAATTCATGCGCGCATTCACTTCATAGCATATTGATTCAAGCTGACACCAAAATTCCCAACCGCTGCGCATCACCATCATTGAAGAACTACTAATCTCTGTGACCGAACAGTCCGGATTGTCATCCGTTACTGAGAGAAACTAACAAAAACCAATATCCCATTTTTTGGGCGGAAGAATAAAAAATTGACGATTCACAATACAACCTGCAATATCAGTCAAGTCAAAGCGCATAAGCGTTTGGTATGAATGCAACAATAGCTAAACTGTAATATTGAATTACGCCCTGCATGGTATGAACGACAATTTAACATTACTGCATTTTGACAATAGAAGAAAACAAACACTGATGTCCCACACGTTATGTGAACAAGTTTGCTGCAACATTCATGGAGAAGACAGCGGAGTGGAAGTGCAAAATTAGGCATTGTTAGTAATGACAATTTTTATTGAAAACTGACTGGTATTGTTTATTAAAATTTATAACTACCATAAGAAAGAGTATCATCTAAATGTTACATTCTGTTTTGTATGACGCCTGGTTTGTGAAAGACGCTTACGTCTATGTGCGGTCATGTCAAACTTTTCACACATGTAATTCTGCGGTCTGCTTTGCGGCGCTTGCAGCCTCGCACATCTAGCTCTCTGTTTTGTATATATTTGTCAGTGTTTCATACAGTGGCGCACGTAACTCGGCAAACATACTGCTGCAAGTGACGCAAAGGTCTAGATATGCCGATCTCAGCTTCTGAGGCACACGGCTGGTTTGGTTCTTAATATTCGGCGATGAAAGCGCACGTAATGTTCTCAACCCCGTGCCCAATTGTGCAATCTGGCCTCTGTATAACATTATCATTGAAGAATTAGTAATATCATTGAAGAATTAGTAATATGTTTAGATTGGATAGTCCAGATCATGAGATCAACACTTGTCAGAGAAACTAATACTAAAGAATGCTGCATAACTAGCTGGAGTTTGGAGAATGTAGGATTCTCAATACAATGTATAATACTAGTCAAGATGAAGTGCATCAATGTTTTGTTTGAATTCAACATAACCCAAACAGCAATGTTGAATTGCTTAGTTTGAACTCAACAATAACAACTGCAAACTGCTCCCGGCATGGTCTGAGTAACAACTTGAAATTCCCGCTTATTAGTAGGAGCTAGGGTTGACAGGGGTGACTCACCTCATTATCCACATATTGTGAAATAACTCAAAGTTTGCGGCCAAGAAACTTTGTATTTAATTTACCTAATGCTACTATTATGAGTGTGAAGCACTGTAAGTTTCAACATTCTATCAAACAAAGAAAGGTCATTTACTAAAACCCGTGTGGTGAGCTATGGCCCCATAATCGGATGTGATTCCTCGCACTGAATGGGGGGATTTCTTGCATATCTCATTGATCAATTGGAATGCAAATTAAAAATTCGAGAGTACCAATAGAAAGAGCATGCCTATATTAGTATATATTTGTTGCTTAGAATTGAATGTTACGTAAAAAATTACATCTGACGGTTCTTTTAGATACTTGTCTTATGCTGCAGTCATACTTTGGTGTCAAAGGATTTTTTTTTCAATTTTACTGCAGGAAACCGTTTTTCTTCAATAATTACAACCTAACTTTTCTGGAACTCATTTCTTCTCCTCCTGAACCAATTATGATCCTAAATTATTAGTAAATAAGCATATAATACACAAAACAATCTATTTAAAATTAAGATAAAAAAAGTAATAAAATGTATTTCTTCAATTCTATAGCAAACTAATTGCATTAACATCAGTACAAGGCATGCTAGGTAAGGTATTGGTATCTTGAAATGAAAATATGATGAAAAAAATATCATTCCTTGGTGTTGAACATAAGTTAACACTTGAGCCCAGACATGTCACCATGTGTTGTATAAACATAGGGTCTTTATATAAATAGTAACGCATTTTGAAATTAACTGTGGTGTCATTATTTTGGGCAATTTACTTCCAGATGTCATGTGTATGAAGAATTACATTTACTTACTTCTCATTGAAGAAAAAAGAAGATATTCATAACAAAATAGGTGCAAGGAATCCCCTCCGATCATTTTTTCACCTGGGGGTGATTCCCCGTGGTTGTATATTTGTAGCTATATATCTACAAAAGTTAACATTTCTTTCCAGAATTCTTCTTAGGCTACAAACTACAATATATTTTGAGTATCCACAAAATTTGACCCTAATGCAATGGAAACGCTAGCCACAGCTATGAAGTTGGCTGAACATCCAATTTTTCCTAACCAAAATTATCAGGTACCTGAAAAATGCACCTCTACTTGAAGATTTTCCATAAATTCTGTACGTGTATAGAATTTCTACAAGTAGCTGATACTAACAAAAACCTGCTCTTTCAAGTCCTGTAGTCGAATAGTGACACTTCTGACGTTTTGGTGCCCACCCCTGCTGCCGACTGTGGGGAATCACCCTTATTGTTGCTATAGCGTCGACCGGGTTGACTCCCCGCAGTCGGAAACGCGGGGTGACTGCTTGCACCCCCCTTTTGGGCACCAAGACGTCGGAAATGTCACCGTTTGACTACGGGGCTTGAAAGAGCAGGTTTTTGTTAGTAAGTATCAGCTACTTATAGAAATTCGATACGCGCACAGAATTTATGAAAAATCCCCAAAGTGAAGGTGTGTTTTTCAGGTCCCCGAAAATTTTGGTTTTGAAAAATTGACGTTCGTCAAACTTTGATGCTGTGGCTAGAGTTTCCATTGGATTAGGGCCAAATTTGGTGGTGATAACTCGGAATATGGTTTAGTTCGTTGCGTAAGAAGGATTTTGGGAAAAGATGTAAACTTTTGTAGATATATACAAATATACAACTGCGGGGAATCACCCCAGGTGGAGAAAAAATCGGGGGTGACTCTCCGCACCTATTTTGTTATTAAATATTTTTGTTTTTCTTCAATGAAAAGTAATCGAGTGCAATTCTACACACATATGATGACATTTGGAAGTAAATGACCCACAATAATGACACCACAGCTAATTTCAATATGCGTAACAATTTTTTTTATAATGACCCGATTTTTTCAACACATGGTGACATGTCTAGGCCTAAGTGTTAACTTATGTTTAAT
Organism: Gammarus roeselii; assembly: GCA_016164225.1. Taxonomy (NCBI): domain Eukaryota; kingdom Metazoa; phylum Arthropoda; class Malacostraca; order Amphipoda; family Gammaridae; genus Gammarus; species Gammarus roeselii. The sequence continues at coordinate 11,302 of SDVV010031388.1, forward strand.
GCTCAGGAACAAAATTTTTCATCACATTTTTATATCGAGACAACAATCCCTTACCTACCGTGACTAGTATTCATGTTAATGCAATAAGTTTGCTATTGAATTGACAAAATACATTTTTTACATGTTTTATCGTAATATTAAAAAGATTGTTTTTCGTAATATTTGCTCATTTACTGATACTTTAGGGTCATAATTAGTTTAGGATGTGGAGAAATGACTTCCAGTGAAGTAAGATTGCAATTATTGAAGAAAA
>SDVV010031389.1:0-11554 GCA_016164225.1 Gammarus roeselii
GAGGCATATATCTCCAATATATCTTGAGTGAGGCATATATCTCCAATATATCTTGAGTGAGGCATATATCTCCAATATATCTTGAGTGAGGCATATATCTCCAATATATCTTGAGTGAAGCATATATCTCCATAATATCTTGAGTGAGGCATATATCTCCAATATATCTTGAGTGAGGCATATATCTCCAATATATCTTGAGTGAGGCATATATATCCAATATATCTTGAGTGAGGCATATATATCCAATATATCTTGAGTGAGGCATATATCTCCAATATATCTTGAGTGAGGCACATATCTTGCTGAATAATGGACTCTGGCCGAACCGTGAAGTGGCAGGAAAGAGTCTGCTCGTTTGTTTCGTGGCTGAGGGATACGAGGAGTCGGTAATTACGCTAAACACGGCCGAAAAAGAACCCCATCGAGCCCTTTTGTTGAACAACGCTAAATCGATGCAATTAGAAACGGAAATAAATCTGTGAATAAAAATAAGGAATTTAACCTTTTCGTTGGGCTTTTCGGCCTTGTGCATTCCCGTGACCACCGTCAGAGTGCAAGCGAGACCTCGTTAACTGTTGGACGTGCTCGATGCCATGCACAAGATCATCATCCTCCCTGCACAGGGCAGTACGGTGGCTCGTATGAAGGAGAGGATTAGGGAAAAATGAATGTGGTCACGAAATAAATAAACTGTGACTCAGTTTAAAAAAAGAGTCTCTTCAACGTTCTTTTGAAAGCAACAACCTTCAAAGTGCTATAATGGCTCAAGTGATGCAAATTAACCCCTCCTGGATTGTGAAGCTGCTCAGCGCATTCAAACCATTCTGAGGATAGTAGGCAAAGTATTTGATGAAGTCGCAGTCATTTTGTTAACAAACAGTAGCTTACTAATGGGAAGTGTATGGCGCAACGCTGCATTTAAGGACACTGCCAAAGTTGGGTCAATCGTCTCCATAAACTTTTTTCTCCATTGTTTTTGACAAGAAATATAAGGTAAAAAATCTGTCTATGTATGGAGATAAAAAAGTAAACTCACTGATTGTTCCAAGTACATCACATATTCAAGATGTTATTCTCACACTGAATTGTAAAATAAATCTTCTGTTTCTTCTTGTAAACCGTACAAGTGGCACAACACGGTCTAGCATGAAAAGAAGGAGCAAAACAGAGCACAAATATAAACATTACGGGCTACTGAGACCATCGCCAATTTTTTAAACCTCCAGCGAAGCGTTACTCATGAAATAATGCTAACATTAGTAATATGAAACTTTATTGAAGCCCTCAGTGGTGAATTGATTATACATAGAAACAAATTTAACAAAACATCTCTTTCAAAATATTCCAATCGCAAGGAAGTGTCAAACGGCATATACTTTTATAAGTTACTAACGAGCGGGCCTAGATAAATTCAATTTCCCCTTCCCACAGTGATAGACATGAAACAAATCATGATGGAGAGGCTAAGAATATGTAGACACCTGTCGACCACCAAATTCAAGGATGTATCCTAGCCTGAGAGGAAAACTACTCAACTAGAGGAGAAACCAACAAGTCAATATCTTATGACAAAGAGAAAATGTTTGTGTTGAGAAAAAATAACAATATATTTCCCACCCAACCTAAGTTCGTTGTTCATAATGCCACTATGCTGGTCATAATGCTTCTATGCTGTTCATAATACCGCTATGCTGTTCATAATGCCACTATGCTGATCATAATGCTTCTATGCTGTTCACAATACCAATATGCTGCTCATAATACTTCTATACTGTTCACAATACCAACATGCTACTCATAATGCCACTATGCTGTTCATAATGCTTCTATGCTGTTCATAATGCCACTATGCTGTTCATAATGCCACTATTCTGATCATGAGGCTTCTATGCTGTTCACAATACCAATATGCTGCTCATAATGCTTCTATGCTGTTTACAATCCCAATATGCTGCTGATAATGCTTCTATGCTGTTCGCAATACCAATATGCTGCTCAGAATGACACTATGCTGCTCATAATGCTTCGATGCTGTTCGCAATACCAATATGCTGCTCATAATGCCACTACGCTGTTCATAATGCTTCTATGCTGTTCGCAATACCAATATGCTGCTCTTAATTCCACTATGCTGTTCATAATGTTTATATGCTGTTCGCAATACCAACATGCTGTTCATAATGCCACTATGCTGTTCATAATGCTTCTATGCTGTTTGCAATACCAATATGCTGCTCATAATGCCACTATGCTGTTCATATTGCTTCTACGCTGTTCGCAATACCAAAATGCTGCTCATAATGCCACTATGCTGCTCATAATGCTTCTATGCTATTCGCAATATCAATGTGCCTCTCATAATGCCACTATGCTGTTCATAATGTTTCTATGCTGTTCGCAATACCAATATGCTGCTCATAATACCACCATGCTGTTCATAATGCTTCTATGCTGTATGCAATACCAATATGCTGTTCATAATGCCACTATGCTGATCATAATGCTTCTATGCTGTTCATAATGCCGCTATGCTGTTCATAATGCCACTACTGCTGATCATAATGCTTCTATGATGTTCACAATACCAATTTAGCTGCTCATAATACTTCTATGTTGTTCACAATACCAATATGCTACTCATAATGTCACTATGCTGTTCATAATGTTTCTACGCTGTTCGCAATACCAATATGCTGCTCATAATGCCACTATGCTGTTCATAATGCTTCTATGCTGTTCGCAATACCACTATGCTGCTCATAATGCTTATATGCTGTTCGCAATACCAATATGCTGCTCATAATGCCACTACGCTGCTCTTAATGCTTCTATGCTGTTCACAATACCAATATGCTAATCATAATGCTTCTATGCTGTTTCCAATACCAATATGCTCTTCATAATGCTTCTATGCTGTTCCCAATACCAATATGCTGTTCATAATGCTTCTATTCTGTTTTCAATACCAATATGCTGTTTATAATGCTTTTATGCTGTTCACAATACCAATATGCTGTTCATATTGCTTCTATGTTGTTCACAATACCAATATGCTGCTCATAATGCTTCAATGCTGTTCACGATACCAATATGCTGTTCATAATGCTTCCATGCTGTTCACAATACCAATACGCTGCTCATAATGCTTCTATGCTGTTCACAATACCAATATGCTGCTCATAATGCTTTTATGCTGCTCACAATACCAATATGCTGCTCATAATGCTCCCATGCTGTTCACAATACCAATATGCTGCTCATAATGCTTCCATGCTGCTCACAATACCAATATGCTGCTCATGATGCTTATATGCTGCTCACAATACCAATATGCTGCTCATAATGACCCTACGAAAGGAATCAGCGCATTGCTTACCAGCGCAGAAGACTCATTATCCAAATCATTATTGTGAACATTGAACTGATTGTGAAACAAGCCCTGCAAAAAAAGATGGAGAAAATGCGCTCACTTTTTATAAATATTTGTTTATGTATCTCCCGGTAATTATATTTAATTTAGGTTAATACGAGAATATAGCTATATATTGACTTTCCCATTTTATCACTGTGACACACAACAGGATGCCAGATTTTATTCAAGTTTGCTGACACTGAAGCACAAGCGTCTCGGTTTCTTGCCAGCGTCTCCTCACTCACCCGGCTAAGTGCCTCTTCTGGGATGTGCTCTCGTTGGATGGCAATCTCCTCTGTCAAAGCCACACTGCTTCTTGCATCAAAATAGAGGAAGGATATCTATAACTTGAAGTTCGCAGCGATGAAACTTCATGAATAATGAAAATATGTCACATTCGTAGACATCAAAAAGAGTCTAGGTACCGTTATGTTATGTATTTGTAACGTCATCGTTACATCGAATACCAAGCAGGGTCGTCCTAGTTGGAGTCTTTCAAATTCTCCGTTTAGTTTACTATTTGACGGCAAGTTGACTGCTCCTCCACTTTTCTAACTTTAACATTGGAAGAATCACGCTATTTGACCTCCAATTGTTCCGCGAGGACGTTTATCCACCTTCATCACAAAGCAAGAATGTTTTCAAAGCAATATTCCTCTGCTGCAACATTTACAATAATCTCGATAACACATAGGAAAGCGTCTTCACCATTACCATGCAGCTACAATTTTCTGCTCCGACTTGAATATATATTTGGTCAACTTCCTGAACTGCCGCCACATATTTTTCTATATTTTCTCCGGCCTGCCAACCTAACTACGCTAGCCCGAAATGACACCACGGCTATCAATGTCAACACTACCACCCACCGCTGTACCTCTCCTCAATTGGAAAGGTCCCTCAGGATTGATAAATTACCTAGAAACACTTTTTTATGTGAACAGTTGCCGGTTTTTGATGTCAGCCCGACTATCGCTGTAGTTCTTCTGTTAAGGAAAATCCTGCTGAATTGATATATTAAATAAGTTATCTTGTTTCTGTAACAGTTGTCGATGGTACAAAAGTTTATTTGAAGAAAATCAGGAAATCTAATACTGATTTCCTCAGTCTAAAAGATAGATAGGTGTAACATTGGTGCAATGGCATGCATAGGTGGACTGGGATTGAGGATCCTGTGGCTTATGCAATTCAATGAAAGAAAAATAATGTTTTTATGACGAAACAAATGACTGAGGATATACCTACTGTGAACCAATGTCCAACAAAATTCGTTACTAGTGATGATATGTATATTTTTTTGATTGATGAAAATTCAATTTCCAATATCAATAAGTAAAACCTCTAGGCCCTTTTCAAAATTTACATTAGATTCTCAGCTTTTGGTATAAACGTAAATCATTTTTTTTCTACAATAGTAGCTAAAAAAATATTTATTCCGTCTGATAGTCAAGAATTTACCCCGTTTCTCTAGAAACATCATGAGTCCTTGCGATTTATATAGCAGCCGGTGGAGACCAAATCACTATTTATCGATCACATTCGAGAGATGCATTTGTTCAACCTTACCCGTCACAACGGTTCATCTAACACACGCCATTCAAGGCCAATCCGCTCCGCGGAGAACAAGAAGATGCAAATATTATACTGGAACAATTTTTTTGACGAGCCTTGGAAATTGGTCGGTTCGCTTATATTGTTCCAAGAATTGGGCAATAATTTGTATCCTGTAAATTAAACTGCCAGGTCGAATGTACAGTATGTTTTAAAGTGCCCATCCATGGGATGAAATTGAGTAAAACGAGCAGCTTGGTGTGGAAAGGAGGTCAACAGCGTGGAATTTGTGGTGATTTTCTTGTGTTGCTGATGGGGCAGAGAAGAGAGAGAGAGCCCTAGAAGTTTAAATCATGTTTACCAACTGCAGCGGGATTCCTTCCATAGTTCGCGAGTACTGGAGACCTCTGCTATTATTGATCTTATTTCAATACGAAAATATGTCAATACCTCCGCAGGTAACTTTTTTCTACATCAAAACCTCATTCAAACCACATATCACTCGCACAAAATTGAATTCTTCCCCAACAGATTCAGGGAAACGCCAGCCCTCTAGGGGATGAAAGAAGACCTTGATCAATTAAAAGCAGAAACATGCAAAAAAAATTGGATGATTTTTCGGAAAAACTATCGGCACAAATTAATTGAAATCTCGGCGTGGAAAATAAAAATGGTAGACTAAACAATTCTGCCGGCCTGTGTAAACATTAATCGCGGTTAGAATCAATAGTACGCAGTTTTGGGGAAGTCTTCCTGTTACTGGAATATCCTAAGTTCAGGGGGTTATTAGCGGGATAAAAGAGTAGATGAGCTAGCTCCATGTGTGATGTAATCGTTAGACACAATGATGATCGAATAAATACCCACACTGCTAAAATTTTACTAAAACTGAATTACATCACATCATACCACTTATCAAAATACAACACAGAGACTACACGTCCATTTTTTTAAAGCTACTCGTGAGATTCGACAGTATAACATCTCATCAGATTTTTTTTCAAAGTACAATCTAATAAATACAAATAATGTGATGTATTTTATTTCTATAGCCACTCGACATCATCAAAACAATTTTACAATCACACACAGCCGCACACGTTGTAAAAGTTAAAGATAATTATCATAATAGGCAGAATTGATTAGTACAATTCATCAACAGTAATATACATACGTATATATTGATTAAAATTAAGTGTAGATGAATATTTTTGGTATTTATATAAATGTCGATCTGTAATTCTTCTTTACCGCAATTAATAAATATTGAGTGAAGGCACTGAAGATGAAATACATCTAAACAAGGAATATTACAACACTGACGGAATGAAGAAAATCCGTGACAATCAGGCTTCACTCTCAAAATCTATCGTCGACATGTGCTACATGGTCTTGCTCTCTTGCATTTCTTAGGAAACCAATTCACGTTTCTGTTCAAGGTACAGCCCGGTTCAAGGTACAGCCCGGTTCAAGGTACAGCCCGGTTCAAGGTACAGCCCGGTTCAAGGTACAGCCCGGTCGGACATTAACTGGCGTTTCTAACCATTTTTTGTTGCTTTTTCGATCTCCCCCTAACACCAATTTACCTTAAACGTAAGGCTTATTAAGTCAGAGTGTTGGGGGCAGATGGCGAGGTACTTAAACGGACGAACGGCAAGAATGAAATGTCAACTTTACAGAACGTCAGGCCTGTGAAATCAACTGTGAAATTTTCTACATACTGGGTAATTGATAGCGAGTGTTTATTTTGAAATATAAGTTATAGCCCACGAAAATATACACATGTCACTTTTCAAGAAAGGTTAATATTGAGAAGATGGTGAGCTTGTGGGATAAATTATGAAAAAATACTCCACTACAGCTCGTCTTCGAAATGAGCTCACAAATTGATAGCATAAGGGCTCAATTTACGGCGCAGTTATCGATAGCCTGACTAACTTATTCATTGGTCGCCCTCGGACAGATTCATCATACTATCATCATATCGACTAGGGTAAGCAACGCCGCAGAACCTTGAATTTAGATGAGTAAGATACGTCCTAAGCATAGGCCTCTTCGCGTCTAGTATTTTTCTGTGGATCAATGTCAGTATATGATACCCAGGAACAAAATGACACGTTGATTATCATGAGCTTCACTACGCCTTTGGCCAGTGTGAAACTTGTACAGCTTCAGTTACAGTTACATGCTAAGAATGTTATGAAGTTATGTTTACTAGCAACTACCCGAATGGAAAGGGTAATCTTCACGTATCTCTTTACTAACGAATTGATTTCTTCAGCAGGTGCTTTAGAAGTCCATCGTCTTTGGAGCTGGACCTTTGAAATTTTATATTTATTGCCTTTTTCGACAACGTGATTGAAAAGACGTGGCTGGTATTTGGTGGTATTTGTACAAATGTTTGTTGCAACGCTGTTAGAGAGGAAGTCTTCCCGTTTTCGAAAATGATCCATGTCTTTTGATCACTCGTGAATACTGACAGACAAAATATGTAGATAATATTCCAGGCACGAAATATCGCACAGCATCTAATATTTGATCAAAATTATCAGGTATTAGCAAACTGTCCAGCATCATAGATACGACAGCATAGAAAGTTAACTATTATGGGACATTCATTCAGCGATCAAATGCTGTTTGAAAATACAAGGTGTTTCCATGTGTATGTTGTGAGAGTTTCGGAGCGTTTATTATGAAGGACACACGTAATTTCCTGATTGTCTTGTTTGCGTGATGGACACAAATATTTCAAAGAATTCTGGAGGAAGGTGTTGACTAAGTGGTTGCTTGTACACTCTAGTCAGCCAATGATTCTGTTGTGGTTTGTATTTTGGCCATGAACATTAAAAGTCATTTTGAAATGTGTTACCTGCGATTCTGATACTCGATAAATTACACAAGCGTCAACAAATTAGGAAAAAAGGACAGTAGAAAATAGTGAGCAATCACGATACATATTTAAAGATCATTCACAATGACCGCTAATTTCAATTTTACTTCCCTATTCAATTACGTGTTCTGGAATCGAGTTCTGCAGGTGAGAATCGCTTAGACTGACATCTAACATTATTTATAGTTCCCATTGGATCAATAAGCATGCTGCGGAGCTGTCTCGTACCTTCAATGTCAAAGTTGCTGTCGGATAATTGAGTCTTATTTTATGTTAAATATTCATCGGTCAAACGACTGCCACCATCAACCCTTGGTTGTGTGCAATACCTTGGCTGTCCAAAATGCCTCCGGTTGTTAAATAATAAGTAACTACAAAACACACGTTTTTACGGGATTTTTAACTGACACGAGAATAAAATTATATCCATTTGAACTCCGTAAAAAAGTACAATAGTCGCATTTTTTTGCAAAGAAGTACGTCAATCCCCCTGAGAATATGAAGAAAATAAGTGCAACGACACGAAAGCAGCACGTAATCAATTCCTAATTAGAATATATATTTACACTAAAATATTAGATTCTTCCTTGACATATACAATAATTAGGAAATGAACGTAAAAGTACCAATTCTGTGTTCAAAATATCCCTATAAAGGTATTATTGGCCAAATGGGATTTGCGCAGCGTCGCATCACGGGTAGACGTAATAAAAACCATTCACTTCTAATGACTTTCGAGTTTCAGATCTATAAACGATTACAAAAAACGTAATAATAAAGAACAATTTTTCGTCTACACGTTGATTACTGTTTTATATAAGAGGATCTTGAACATGAGTCTATTTCTGATAGAGTGTAAATTGATGCTATAGCCTGATGATAAATTGTAAAACTAGGTACTTTTAGTGCTGTCAGGGTTTACTTTAGAAACTAAAGTGATCAGGTTTAAGACTAACGTCTGGGCGAACGAAGCACGGTATAAACGTAGTTTATTAAATTTATTATGAAAAACGAACTTGAAACAGTCAATATTTAAAATAAACTTAGTAAACGCACGAAGACAATATTGTGTCAGGACGCTGGTTGAAATTAAAGGACGTCACCGAACACCTTGCATTCCGACCTTATCTTCAAATATTTTTCTCCCAGAATATGGTTAATCTGTTAATTACTGTTTGGAATAAATGGGTTTGAAAGGACAAATGCTTGCTTACGACGAAAGTACCCACCCGAGGAAATACCTATTCTTTCCCTTCTGATGACAACATGCATCAGAATGTTCCTCGTAACTTATCCATAAATATTCAACACGATGCCTCTATGCAGTATTAATTTGTTGTAACATGCCTTATTTTGTTGCAGGTAACGACTCACTGTTACACCGTCGCTATCGACAGCCTCCAGTCACGGTAAGGAGAGACCGGAGCTTTCAGTGCGACAGTTTAGGCTGTAGAGGTTGTAGTCCACTATTACAGGGATGCCAGAGGTTAAGGAAAGCTATGAGAAATGGGTATCTAAACATTAAAAATCCATTACAATTTGACTTAACTGTTCATGTCAAGATTGTCGTGACAGAAATCCCGTTAGCAAGTTTCTTGTTGCCATTTTTTGTCAAAAACACGCTCGAACACGATAAGCGAATGGCAACTTGAATGACAAAGTGAAAAGTTAGGATTGAATAGATCAAACGTTGAGGAGGGAAGTCGGGCCATCGTCCGCTGCTCACGGGCGCCGCTCTCGAAAGTCGCCCAAACGAAGACAGCTCCTTAGCTGGCCGCCAATTTCTGACTTCCTGCTACAGCAGCTGTTTGCCATATTTTCAACCGTCAACTGCCGGCAGATTTCTTTCCCTACCAAATTAGAGTCTTTTCGGACGGCAAATCTTCCATAGAACTAGAAGGTTTCTGTGTGGAAGCGGCTGGTTAGAGAGGTCTTTTAAAGGGGTAACGAGTGATTCTGCGGAAATGAGGTTCATGTTTAGATCGATATTAAGGGTACAGGATTAACATGCGCGTCATATACCGGCGGAAGAGCGTAGTGTGACAACCACATCTCAACGCTCTTACAGGATAAACATGCGCGTCATATACCGGCGGAAGAGCGTAGTGTGACTACCACATCTTAACGCTCTTACAGGATTAACATGCGCGTCATATACCGGAGGAAGAGCGTAGTGTGACTACCACATCTCAACGCTCTTACAGGATTAACATGCGCGTCATATACCGGAGGAAGAGCGTGGTGTGACTACCACATCTCAACGTTCTTCTGTTCTGCATCGTCCGAGAGCACAAATAACGAAATTGTACTGCATTGCATTAAGTGTTGAAAAACCCCTATTGGATGGAAGGCGGGGCGTTTCTTACATTCGTATGTTTAGATGGACAGGCTTAGATAAATGTAATATGTGTACGTCTGAAGTTATAAACAAAGGCCAAAGGTATAAGGTCCGTTAATATTATTTTGTAAATTATTTCATCAATTGGGTGTTTCGGGCAATATTTTTTCAAGTTAGTCAACATTGTGGTAAAACATTCGGATTCATATCTTCAATGGTTTATTGTGTTGGATTTATCACAGGACTCCAACATATTTTTTTGGTCGTCTGCTCTGACTGGAAAACCTAATCTTTTACTTATTAAATTTACTTATTGGTAATTTAAAATCTACATCAAACACTTTTTAAAATCCGCTTTGACGATTCGCTTGATGCCAGAATATCAGAAGAGTAAATTTTCCATTCATTTGCGTACCTCAGTATTTCTGACAAATTATTACAATTCCAACAATATATTACGGTAATTTATCTCATCCATATTGCTCAAATTCAATATCATTTGCGTTCAACAGCCCTGGTGCTGAATCAGCGCAAATATTTCATCGTGATGTCAATTTTATTTTATTGTATTTTCCTTTACCTACGATCCCACAGAGAACATCCCCCAAAAGGACGAGGCAGAATTGATTAGGGGCCAATGTCTTGCCGCGGTAGAGAGATTGGTGTACGAGGATGACTTCAGAGGGTTAATGAATATATCATGTGAGACCCAGAATAGTCAAACTTATGACTCAATCCTCCTGTCGCAGCAATCATGCAAATATATTATATACCTCCCGGACACAGAGGCATGGCATACGTCTATTGAGTCATTGTATTGCTGGAAACGGTGACTTCAGTGTTTTATTCCCATTAATAGTCACACAATTACTCAAATCGTCTGCTTGTGATTTACTTTCCACGAACATCTGATTGGGCGGTGTTGGACATTTGGGGATATCTAAGCCTAAGAGACTGATTGAAGTTGGCTTAAGTCCAGATTTGGGCTGCCCCTCCTTCTTCTTCATCAAAGTACCTCACGCTGACAGACAAGATCCTTGCTTGACTCTCGTCCACGGGAAGGCTGTTGCTGGCTTGATGCTGGTGTGCATAGTTCAAGCCCCGTTTGTCTCAGCGCCCGTTAGCGCGTATCATCCACATCAGCTATCACTTCGCAGGTGACTTGCCCATTTATCAGTCATGAGTCCATTCTGCTTCCTGTCAATTGTGATCAGAATTGGGGTCAGGTCACGAAGTTTCAATGGGATTGGAACCAAATCTGAACAGATTTTTTTGGAACTGCATTTTTTATAAAGATGCTATAGCCAAAATTATTTAAAAAAAATTATCTCCGCCATCATTATTTCAGAAAATCGGGTTT